>BROG01001273.1:0-80935 GCA_030159075.1 Atrina japonica | reverse complement strand
TAACGTATAAGTTTTGAAATGAAAACGTCATGGGCAAGAGAAGATGGAATGTTACAACTTAGAAATTGGAAGTTTGTAATATGGAAATTGAAATTGTTGGGTTTGTCATAAAAGGAGGTGTGAATTTCACCGTCTTTTCAAGTCAACGTGAGTAAATCTAGGTAAGAAGCAGATGCACTGCTCTCTGTTGTCTCATTGACCTCTAGGTCAACAGGATATATCTGGCCAAGCTAATTCTTAATTTCTGTATTACTTATGATCAGGACGTCATCAATATACCTGTAAATAAAATTGAATGGCGATGCTAACTCAGCCCTGTTCACTTTTTTGTACATCTCTTTGTGCTGAACATTTTGCTTCTTTCACTTTTACTCTAGCTAGAATAGTTTTCAAGATAATGTCAAAAAACATCCAAAAACATAAAAAATCAACTTAAAAGGAAGTAACTCCCATAAGTGATGAACTGAGTGGAAGTTCAAGAACTAAATCCCAAAAATGGTCATAAATAAATTAATTTATGGATAAAATCAATATAAAACAAATATTACCTGAGGCGCTAGTTTGTTTATGTGCAAACGCATGTATGTTTATCTTCTACTAACTATTAATCCTAATTGTTACACCTTATCCTTAACTTAAACCATGAAAATTAATGCATCAGGCGCATTATCTAATTTGATTTACCAGATATAGACACAAGTATAGAATATATAAACAATAAATATTATACATAAATAAAGATCTGAGTGTCCATGTTTTTTGTTCTCTAACTGCACACCAGCTCCGACTATATATTTTAAATGATATCTATCACCTTCATACTTCACTACATAATCTTGAAACTTTCTATAAAACTTCTTAGCTGCATATCCTATGTCTCGTGCATATGCCTTTACAAAATAAACATTATGCATACTATCAAATTAATATTTCAAATTCTTCTGTGACCTTGAACTTTTGCTCAGTGACCTTGAAACTTTACATACATTTTCTTTGGTGAATTCCCAACAAAAGTCTAATATATATATATATGTCTATATAAAAAGCTTTTAGTTCCCCAGATATTTAACAAAGAAAAATACAACTAGGCTTATGAAGCGGTTCTGGATTTCTGTGCTTGTTTGGACATGGTACTGCAACTGGTTTTATGTCATATGACCACATCTTACTCAGCAAAATTTTGTTACTTTGATTTTGTACCTATATCTGAAAAAACTATTGTTCTTACTACACATTTGATTAATTCACTTTAGGCCATCTTATAAAACATCTGGAGGCCAAAATTCAGACATTTTCAGTCAACCGTGACAATGTAATTGCTGAAAAACAAAAATTCATTTTTTAACTGTATTCCCTTTATTTTCCATTAAAACATACCAAAAACTAATCAGCTTACCATGTTTGGGTACCCTATCATATCTGACACTTTCAAATAAAACGCTTCAAAATTAAGCCACAAATGCACCAAGCATAACGTCACATGCTTCTTAAGCCATAACTGTTTGGCACCCAATTTCTCAAAAATTAAATAATTTATGTAAAATATTTTAAGATTATTGAAATGCGCTTTGTATGTTACATATTTGATATGAAAATCAATCGCTTGAAGGGTCTCAGTTTTATTTGCTTAAATGACTAAAATCACTTTATTTATGGGACCTAGCCCCTACATACTGCATAAAAAATTGATCAGAGAAGTGACACAGATAGAAGAAGAAAAATGTCAAAAAGGAAAATTTGGACCAATCTGGGCCAATGTTAGAAAAAATGAGACATGCCTTCGTATCGAATTGTGACTTAATGAACGAAAATGAATTTTGTTTTTCAAAAAATTCATTGACTTGAACAAATAAAAAAATTTGCCAATTTTGGCAAGAATTGGGCCATGAATATCTCAGAACAAATACGAGAAACGAACAAGAGGCTCTCAAGAGCCTGTATCGCTCACCTGGTTATTTGCTTGAGAAGATCAGACGAACCGAGCAATTTTTGTAAAGGACCTTCCATACATAAATCCTGTAAAGTTTGGTTGACTTTGCTTCAGTGGTTTCAGAGGAGAAAATGAAAATGTGATTTTCCCATAGGGTCGAATGATAAACTAAGCCCAGCCCTGGAGGCCATGGTTTTGACAGATCGGAAGGAAATGAGCAATCTTTGTAAAGGACCTTCAATACATCATTCTTCTAAAGTTTGGTTATATTTGCTTCAGCGTTTTCAGAGGAGAAGATGAAAATGTAATTTTCTCACAGGATCCAATGTTCTTCTTCCAAGTCAGGAACCGGATTCATGAATGAATGAATAAGGTTCTGCGAAAACTTTGCCGTGTGTGCAGCACAGCAGTCTTCTTTTGGCTATATAATGTCAAACTAAGCCCCGTTCTAGTGGCCATGATTTTTGACGGATCAGAACAAAATGAGCAGTCTTTGTAAAGGACCTTGCATACATCATTCCTGTAAAGTTTGGTTAAATTTGTGTCAGTGGTTTCAGAGGAGAAGATGATTTTCCTATAGGATCCAATGTTAATCTAAGCCTCGCCATAGCGGCCATGTTTGTTGACGCAAAGTGATTCCAAAAGCCAGGTGAGCTAAAAATGGCGGTCAAGGAACAATTTTCAACAACGGTTTTGAAGTCGCAACATCAAATATCTATTTTGGAAACAAATTTCATTGAAATCAAACAATGTTGAATTTTCCCGCCTTTTTTGTCGGCCATTTTGAAAATGGCGGTCAACAAAAAATTTTCAACACCTGTTTTGAAGTCGCCACATCATGGCAAACATTTTATCAATTTACATACAACCTCTATCTTTCATAGTTTTGGAGTTAGAAGATGAAAAACATAAAAATTGAAAAAATTCTGTGAAAAAAGGGCAATAACTCCTACACAGGTTTTTTGATTGTCTTCAAATTTTCAGGGTGGGTAGATCTTGATATGCTAAACATTTTTGCAATTTACACTTGACCTCTATCTGCTACATTTTTTGAAATAAAAAATTAAAAATGCCAAATTTTTAAAATTTTACAAAAAAAGGGCTATAACTCCCAGATGAGTTTTCCGATTTTCTTCAAAATTGCATGGCAGGTAGATCTCATCAAGCTGATCACTTTAACCCAATGTCAGATTTTTGATATCTGTAATGGTTTTTGAGTTATTGGCCAAAAACTGCAATTTACCCCCTATGTTCTATTTTTAGCAACAGCGGCCATGTTGTTTGACCTGCAACATAGAAAATAACAAATTTGAAACTAAATACCCTAGTGACGACTCAGTTAAAGTTTGGTTCAATTTGGCCCCGTGGTTTCAGGAGAAGATTTTTGAAAGTGAGTTAACGACGGACAGACGGAAAACGGACGCAAAGTGATTGCAAAAGCTCACCCTGGCATAGCCAGGTGAGCTAAAAACCAGTTCGATAAGGCCAACTCATCTGAGCAGAATTTAAATCTCGATGCACGACCAAATTGCATGAATAGTTTCTGCAATGTTGAGGCTTTTTGAAAAAGTACAAAAATAGTCCTGGTCCAAAGAGGGTCCAAGATGGTAGACCCAAAAAGTTGCCAGCAAGTCCTCAGAAGAAGACGTATAAGATAACTTAAAGAGATTTTTTTTAATTGAATGAACAATTTTCTCTGAAATTTGGTAACTGAAAAAGTAAAAAAATAATAATAATAATAATAATAATTATAATAATAAACATGACAATAACAATAGGGTTTTCCACTGTTAGTGGAAAGCCCTAATAAGAAACACAACAATAACAATAGTCAATAGGCCTTTTCACTCATAGTGAAAAACCCTAAAAAGACATATCAGAGTATAAAACTCACATTTAACATCCATCGTTGTTGAGTCACTTACAGGAGACGTGTTACCGCTGTTCCCTGCTGAACAGCTCACTGACATCTGGTGATAATTCCTGGTTACATTTATTGTAAGAGTCTTTGGGTTACTGCCCGCCTGTGTTGTTACTTCAGTAGAGCCTATGAACCATCTTATCGTGGGATCTGGATAAGGTGTGTTGTTTATTGTACAGGTAAATGTTATTGTCTGATGTTCATATGTCTGCAATACTGATCCACTCCCAGGTGATATCGTTACACTGGTAACTGGCACTAGAATGTTTTAAATTGCTGAATATTAAATCAAGTCAAGCAAACAAACAGTTTAATCATATGTCTGTACTAAATATGAATGCATTTGTATATGTGATACTATCACGTCCCCATGCATTAATTATTCCCACAATGCACTCTTGTTCAGAACTTCTCTATACTGCGAACAATCAAACAAACAAAAAAAGAGCTTCAAGTATCATCAGTTTCTGGTAAATTTCACTGCTCATTCAGTGTAAACCAAATCATAAACTGAACATGGAGAAGGGATTCTTTTAAAATTCTTTGTCAGAAAAAATATTGAAATTAGAAAGTCTGGCAGGGAAAGAAATTGTTGTATCTTTGTTTGTCTATTAATCTATAATTTAGACATATGATAAAATAGTTTATAATATGACCATTTAATATCATACTCCTGCTCAGCCCTCAGTACTGATATTGGCCTGAGAGCAAAAGGCCCTCAAACTGATTTGGGAACCTCGTGCTAAAAAGGAGAATGATATCAAAGTGATCATATATTAAACTCTTTATATTTCATACCATGCTCTATATCTTTGTTACTAGGAAATAATTCAATGATCTGACTTAAAATATTAAAAAACAACTAGCAAAATTCAGAGTCAAAATGATAAAGTCGACAGTACCGGTACTCATAAAACAAAATATCAGATTTGTCACATTAAAATTAGGGAGTCCACTAAAATTTTGTATTGTCTTAAATACTTTTCTTTTCAGTGTAGCTTACAAAAGCTTGAGGATGAAGAAAATAAAAAAAAAATTAAATCCATTCACATTTGAAAAAGTAATGATCAAATATGTAATGGAAAAACGGGGCGTTAGTCAGAATTTTTGACAGTTTGTTCAAAAAATGTTAGGAAAAGCAGTTTTAATGGGTTAATAAAAATATAAATATTTAATTTCTGTCTCTAAAACTTCTGAAATTGGGTCTCAGTGGACAGTTCATCACAAAAAAGTGACAGGTGAAAAAGTTTGGTCTGAAATTTAAAAATAAATTATCTGTAAACTTGAGAAATTCATCATTGGACTTAAAAATTTTACAACGGTGCAAGCAAATTTAATGAAAGTGTTATAATAACCATATATTAAATGCTCATATTTTCAAAACTAAGAGGAATATCAAAAGGTTTGTACAAATTCATCATACTAAGAATAGTACTTTCAATAAATTGAAAATATTTTATCAAAAAAATCTTTATTTTTTAGAAATGCATGTGCAAATATGCATGAAAATATGAGCACACATGCAAATATTAGTAAAATTGGCATAACTCTGCTGAAAAAGGGCCACTTTTCAAAATTTTTTGTATTTTGTTATTTTTGTTTAAACAGAACAAACTGAACTAGAAGAAATAGTAAATTAAAAATTTTCAAAAGTATCTATTTCAAGAATGTACAAAATTTCACTTTAGATTCTATTTCATCTTAAAATATTCCTGTATTATCTGATGTAATAATTCTAGTTTAATCAGAAAAAGGGACTCAAAACCAAGCATTCTTCCCTGAAAAGATTTAAAATCCATATCACATCAATGAAATAAAAATTATAAATTAAAATTCTCTCTAAAATTCCAAGAATTGAAATTTTTTTTTTTTTTCGTCACGTAACATTTCCCTGTATGAAGCCCCATGATTTCTGATCGACAGTACAAGTTATTTTCATGATTATTTCTAGGAAAAAACATTCTCTTGTAATCTCAGTGTAAGAATCAGTTGTAAATAATTATAGCAGCTTAAAATGAAATAAAATACAACTACATGTGGGGAAAATAATCATAAATATTGATATAGCAATAGTAAGAGTTGACAGATAATGTCAATGCATAACCCCTTGTGAACCTGACGCTAGTCGCCTTTTCCTGTGTTCAGTGTGTTGGTGGTTGAAGGCACGTTGACTCGTGCATTTTAATTCCTAATTACACCTTGAGCTGAATGGATTTTTTAAATCATCAAGTTCAAATTTGGAAGACAAATGTCTGAAAATTGTCCGACAGAATGCATCAGTCTTTCATACACATATTTTCTTTTTTTTTTTTTATCTCCCGTAAAAACTTCACATGGTAATTTACATACGAAGGAGATTACCCAACGGAAGGACTGTTTCTTGATTATTGATTGGTTATTGATTAACAATTTATCTGTTATTGATTATTTTTTGGTTATTGATCATTAACCACATTTCACCACTAGAGGTCTTGAATGTACCTTCCAATATAACAGATATGTCACATTAATCTGTAATTATTTAAAAATACCATGGCAGAGAAATCAAGTGTGTAGAAAAACAAGTGTGCAGGAAACATGTGTAATCACTACAATTAACAGCAATTATTTCAGACAGAAAAACACCATACCATGAAGATTACCAGTGTCGTTTCACAGAACGCTGTTATTTAAAACAAAATATGTATTATATTTCATGAAATTTGTGGCTGTTCACCTCATAATAATTGTCTTGTGGACAATGTGTATTCTACATTCCCTATAAAATCGCCACAGTTTACATCTAATTGCATTCAATCAACATTAATAATAATTTTTGAACATTTTCAGTACCTTTACCAAGCCCCAATCACGGCAGTTAAGTCAATGTTTTAATGACGAGACTGTCATACACCTGTGATGTAACAAACTTAATAATATTACACACATGTGTATTATCCTCACAGCCTCCAAACAGACAACAGTTTGTGAAAACAAAAACGCCATAATCTAGAGTGTTACAAAGAAGATGGGACATGAGTTCAGATTATGAAATAAACAACAATAATATACACATAATCAATATACAAAATGACAACTCATATTATCACTTTCCAAAGTCAGCATCCGTCAACACACAGGAGAGGTCAGCATCAGAAACTTGAAGGTACACTTCGTTTGCATCGTCTGTGACAAAATCTGCGATCCCATTTGGATGACAGGGTGGAACAAATGATTTATAAATGGTACAATAAGTTGTACTTGTAATCACAATTTTAAATGTTCTTGTAGCATCATCTGTCTCTCAATGTTTGATCCACGTGATAATATTGTAATGTAGTTGAATTATAATAGAACTACATTACAATATTATCACGTGGATGACGCATTTAAAACTTTGTAACAATGTAAAACGGCAGAACTGAGGCAGGGATGTTTAGTTACACTTACAGGGGACGTATCAAAAGGGAGTGTAAATTTAAATTACTTATGTCAGATAAGGCTCTGTAAGCTAAAGAAATATGACACTAAGTTACCTTTGAACTAAACTAGTAATTTTAACAAAGATAATTTAATAGAAAAGTTTATTTTTAGAGAATAAATAAGCTTTCATACATTCATAAAACAGGAACTATTTTTCAATAAAATGCTGCTGATATATTCCCTTCTATGAAAGCAAATTCACTGAAAGCAGGAATTCAGAAAGTAGTGAGACAGCTGAACCCAGCAATGTCCCATACTATTTTGGAATTCATGAGAGTGACATAAGTTTGGTCATTGGTCATGCCTAAGGTAAGTTTTTCCGAGATTGATCTATCTAAAAGGTACTGGCGAGTCAAACTGTCAGATGAGTCAAAAAATATAACTGCATTCTGATCGGATAAAGCAGTTTTAAAGTAATGCTCTTCAGGCTTGAAACAGCCCTAGCTAAATTTTCGCATAGAGTTTGCATGGTATGAAAAACATAGACAATTTCATAGACAATATTTTGGTCTTCAGTCATTCATTTCAGGAGCATCTTCATACATTTGATGAACTTTTTCAGGGTCTGAGAGACGCACTCACGCAGGTCTTACAACTTAGCCAGGTAAATGTTCTTTCGTTTACCAGAGTCTAGTAGTTCTAGCCTCTAGGTCATGTTGTTGGCAATGAGCATCCCTACAAATTTTATACATGCTGCAATTCTATTTCTAGTAAATATAGTAAATGTGGACATGTAGAGTAAAGCCGCCAGTGCTTTGTATTTATTTCTAGCAAAATGTTGAGTGTGAAATGTTTAGCTACTATTCCTTCTTATGTAACTATCATTAGTGCAAGTGTGTCAATAATTACTGTGTAAAATATAGCAGCCTGTGCCAGTAAACATTATGCTAGTTATATGTAAGTGTGTAGCCGTGCTAGTGCTACGTAAATATAATGACATATATTATTATTGTGTAGGTCCTATTCCTAGCCATGGGAATTGTGATACCTGAAGGAGACCTGAGGTTGAGTAACATAACGATGCGTGATATGGACACAGGACGATGTACCAGAAGTGGCACCAGATTCTAATGTAATGTTTTCAATGTAATAAAACAATTGTTCATTAACTACTGAATCCCATATATGTTTAAGTTGGTAAAAACACGGCAATCTGTGACAAGATTATAGTATGTATACAATTATACTTCACAGACAGACATGTAAATCTTGACAAGTGCAATATCCACAGATGTAGCTAATTTCCCCAACTATCAGGAATGATGTTGAAAGTTTACATTACGGTACCACAAGGATGAATGGCTGGTGTCGACTGCCACCAGAGTTTTGAGTTACAAATGCTATTTGATGATAATGATTACAAGGTGGCTGCCAATATGTGGTAACCAAAAAGCATTTCACACATCACTAACATTTACCCCAGATGACATAATGAAGACCATGTGGGCCTATATCGCTCATTTGAGAACAATCAACAAATGCGAAAACAAGAACAAAATGTAGAAATTTGAAAATCTAACTTATTTGGCTGGCTTCATGCACTGGGTCTTAAGGAGGAGGCAAATAACACAAGTATGATAGAGAACATTGAGTACTTGCTTCCTGTAAAGTTTCATCAAAATCCTTTCAGCCGTTTTGAAAAATAAGCTGAAATTAGAAAGAAGAGCCATGCCCATCTCCTTTTTCACTGGTTTAAAAGTTCATAGAAATATCAATAAATCAGATTTTGGTACAATTATTGCACAAAAATATTTTTAAGGGAGATAATCAAAGAAATCATACAAAAATGAATGAAAATGATCAAAATGAAAATTATGGCATAGTCTGAAAAGACCTGAAAACGTGTTAAAAATGAATTATCCAATTTCAACAAGAGATCCCAACGGGATCTTGGCAACCACCATCGAATGTTCTTCATTTCATTTATGACAGACTATTCTTTTCTCTTATTTTGTGGATCAACAATGAATTTGAACTAAAACCTAAATATTTGTCAAGAGCTTTCTCACAAGATATAACAATACCAAACATAAAGTGCTATAATCCAAGATAGCTTAACCATACCTGTCAACCTCTATAAGTGAAAATGCTGGTCATGACCTGCATTGAGTGAAACAAGAATCACACGTAATAATGTCTCGCTGGTCCCGGGTTTGATATCAAATTAACAAAGTGTAGTAAGTGTACATTTCAGGGGCATAGCAGTACCCCCACATAAACTACTGTATATGTCTCCCAATAACAATCAATAATATATATGGTCTGAAGGTGGGGCTGTGAACAGTTTTTAAAGTTATTAGCAAAAACAGAAATTTCAGAGGGGGTGGCTGGACCCCCATATGCAAAACTAAATATGTCTACCCAAAACAATCAATATTATATATGATTTAAGGATGGGGCTATGAACGGTTTTTAGGTAATAACATACCTGTCAAGTCTACCGATTTCGGCGGTAGTCTACTGATTTTTATATTCATCTACCCCTTGTCTACCGTCGAGAAAAAATCTACCGATTTCTACCGATTTTTCTAATTTTCAACCGATTTCCCTATATTTCTACCGCTTCTTGTCCATTTTCCGGCAATCGGTAGACATTTTTGTCAGGATTAAATGTTCTAAATCGTAATTTTCAGTCTATTAATTAACGACAAAAAATAGTTTGAAATTTCTGGCGCCTCCATATCACTGAAGTATTAAGACATCTATTCTAGGTTATATAAGTCCCCTATATCTTCCAAATAGTCATGAAGAACAAGGACTAGTAACCCTGTTTATTAATTAATGTTATTAGACCATACAGAAGTGTCATTATCGGACGTGTGCCGACGGTAATTACACAATGACATGTACTGTGGGCAGGTACCTAATATACAGATTGATTACCTGTATATCTAAAGCCTATAATCACTATCCATATGTTCTGTCCTATATACAATTATCAAAGATTAACATCATTGATGTTATATTAATTTTATGCAGCTTCTGTATCAATCCTCAATGATTTTACTTTAAAAATTTAGCTGAGAAATATCGAAGCGAGATCGTGGTGTCTTCTATGACGTCCGCACTCCTCATACTATACACTGTTATACATGTATCTTAAATTTGTGATGATTTCAATACAAAAACGATGTTTTATTTCATTTACATGATATTTTATACAAAGATAATAATATTTGCTTGTAACACATTGAATTGAATTTAATAAAATGTCAGTAATGACAGTAAACACATTTATATAACCTCAATAATCTTTTTTTCTTTTTAAAAGCAGATTTGATTTTTCTTTGTCAAATTTCTTTTTTTTTTTTTGAGTGAACTATTCAGTCATCATTGGTTGTTTTATCTTATCAGTTAATGAAAAAGGTACAATATGAAGATAAAAACCATCAGATAAATTTTTGGTAATAAATGTTCAAATCTCAAAAAAATAAAATAAATAAATAAATCAAGCCTTTGACTTTAAGATCATACTTCCAAATATTTAGCAATCACACTGAGATTATATTTCTTCCAGGTAAGTGTAGTTATTTATTTGCTGCATTCCAAATTCAACTCAAAATGATGTTATGGTCATTGTGTTATATTAGAATATTCAGAATTTAGTATATTTTAAAATTTGTTATAACAAATTAAGAAATACTCAATTTTAAACATTCTAATATAACACAATGACCATAACATCATTTTGAGTCTCCCAAGCTGTGTGTGTACATGTATATATTACATGTATTAAAACTTGAAAATAAAGCCTATATCTATTCCTTATAAATTTCAAAGTCGACTAGAAAATTAAAAGAAATGTGATATATATCATCAATATTATTGACAATAATTCCCTTTTAGATGCATAAAATGGCAGATATTGAAGTTTGAAATTACAATTTTTTCTTATTTCGGAAGGGGGACACCCCTCCCCCTTTTCACTTATTTCAACGCAACTGGTACACGCATATATATGAGAATGACAACGCATTCATAAAACGTTCGACCGTTGTACGCATTTTCTACCCCAGACAAATTTCCTAATGTTGACAGGTATGTAATAAGCAAAAATATAAATTCTGGGGGTGGGGCAGGACCCGAATGTGTCTCCCCATAACAATCCAAAATATATATGGTTTAAGGGTGGGGCTGTGAATGATTTTTAAGTTATAAGTAAAAATATATTTTCAGAGGGTGCAAAACTAAATGTGTCTACTCAAAACAATCAATATTATATATGATTTAAGGATGGGGCTATGAACGGTTTTTAGGTAATAAGCAAAAATATAAATTCTGGGGGTGGGGCAGGACCCGAATATGTACCACTAAATGTGTCTCCCCATAATAATCCAAAATATATATGGTTTAAGGATGGGGCTGTGAATGATTTTTAAGTTATAAGTAAAAATATATTTTCAGAGGGTGGGGCAGGATCCCCCCCACAACTGAATGTAATTCAAAATAATGATCAAAAATATATATTATGGTTTAAGGATAGGGCTATGAACAATGTTTAAGTTATCAGCAAAAATATAAATGGGGGAATGCAGGAACCCCATATGCACCACTAAATGTGTCTACCCATAACAATCCAAAATATATATGGTTTAAGGGTGGGGCTGTGAACGGTTTTTAAGTTATAAGTAAAAATATATCCATCAGAGGGTGGGGCAGGACCCCCAAGGACACCCATATACCACTGCAATAGGTTTTCCAATAACGATCAATAATATATATGTTTAAATGGTGGGGCTGTAAAAAGTTTTTAAGTTCTAAGTAAAAATATAAATTTCAGGGGGTGGGGCAGGACACATCCCCCCCCCTGCTCCCCAATGACCCAATGATCACACACTAATGAATGTTTCTACCCATAAAAACCAAAGATATACATGGCTCGGTGGTAGATATGTAAATGGTTTTCAATAAATATATAATAAACTTTAATTGTCAAAATCAAAGATGGCCGCCTGTCTGCCACTTTGTAATCCGACCCGACTGACAATGTACACTGCACAACTAGACCTAAAGGGGAACCTATATGTCAAATTTTATAAAGATCTCTTTAATACTTTCTTTAATCATCAAAATCCAAGTTGTATGCTTGGCAGCCATTCTGTGATCTGACCCTCCTGAAAATGTACATGTACTGTGCACAACTAGACCTCATTTTGTAATACGACCTGCCTGACAATGTACACAGCACAACTAGACCTCAAGAGAACCTATATGTCAAATTTCATAAAAATCCCTTCAATACTTTATGAGAAATGGTGATAACAAACGTAAATTGTCAAAATTCAAGATGGCCGCCTGGCAGCCATTTTGGGATCCAACCCTCCTGCACAACTAGACCTCAAGGATTATCTTTATGTCAAATTTTATAAATATTCCTTCAGTTCTTTCTGAGAAGTAGCGATAACAAACTTTACTAAAAATGTACACTGCACAACTAGACTTCTAGGAGAACCTATATGTCAAATTTCATGAAGATCCCTTCAGTACTGTCTGTGAAATAACGGTAACAAGAATTGTTTCAGGACGGAAGACAGACCACAGACTCAGGGCGATGTGAATAGCCCAACATCAACAGATGGTGCGCTAATAAAAAGCACAAACTTGAATTGTACATCCATGTAGATCACACAGATTCAATTCATTTTCAATACATACAGTGGTTCTGGCCATCAGGGGACAAGAGATCCCAGAGGGATCTTAGCACCCACCATAGAATGATCTATGTCTGATCTATGACATACTGTTCTTTTCTCTTATTTTGTATCACAACATTGAATTTGAACTTAAATACTTTTTCACAAGATTATGGCAAAACTGAACTTGAACTGAACATAATACATTTTCAGAGAAATGGAATTCAACATGGCCGACAAGTGTCCATTTTGGATTTTGATCTCTCTGAAAATGTTATATGCACATCTAGACCTTAGGGAGAACCTCCATAATCAATTTTGAAAAAGATTCCGTAAGTACATTCTGAGAAATACAAAATTTCATTGTCAAAATCCAAGATGGCTGTCTGTCAGCCATGTTGGAATCCAATCTCTCTGAAAATGTCATATGCACAACTAGATTTAGGGGAACCTTAATTTTAAATTTCATTGAGACCCCACGGGGAACATTCATGTCAATTTCAAGGAAATCCCTTCAATACTTTCTGAGACATAGCAAAAACAAACTTCCTATGGTCAAAATCCAAGATGGCCGTCTGTCGGCCATGTTGGATTTCCATCTCTCTGAAAATGTAATATGCACAACTAGGCCTCAAGGGGAACCTTCATGTCAAATTTCAAGGAGATCCTAATAGTCCTCTCTGAGAAATAGCGATACCAATTTTTAATTGTCAAAAGAGAAGATGGCCACCTGTTGGCCATGTTGGATTCAGATCTCTCTGAAAATGTAAAATGCACAAATAGACTTCAAGGGGAACCTTCATGTCAAATTTCAAGCGAATTCCTTCAGTCGTTTTTGAGATGTAGTGGTAACAAACTTCCTTTGGTCAAAATCAAAGATGGCTGCCTGTCAACTATATAGGATTCAGATCTCTCTGAAAATGTAATATGCACAACTAGGCCTCAAGGGGAACCTTCATGTCAAATTTCAAAAAGATTTCTTCAGTCCTTTCTGAGAACTAGCAGTAACAAGAATTGTTCAGGACGGACAGACGATGGACAAACCATGGATGCAGGGCCATATAAATTGAAATAACTTGTTGCCTTTTGACTATGACCAGCCCCTTAACTCTTTGAACCCTAATCCCGCCTCCAGGCGTGATTCTGATACTGTATTAAAACATACCTGTCAAGTCTACCGATTTTGGTGATAGTCTACCGATATTTCTATTCATCTACCGCCTAGAAAAAATCTATCAATTTCTACCGATTTTTCTAATTTTCAACCAATTTCCCTAAATTTCTACTGCTTCTTGTCCATTTCCGGCGATCAGTAGACGTTTTTGGCAGGATTAAATGTTCTAAATTGTAATTTTCAGTCTATTGATTGGCTTGAAATTTCTGGCGCCTCCATATCATTGAAGTATGAAGACATCTATTCTAGGTTATATAAGTTCCCTATATCTTCCAAATAGTCAAGAAGAACAAGTACTAATAATCCTGTTTATTAATTGATGTCATTGGACCATACAGAGGTGTCATTATCAGATGTGTGCCAACGGTAAGTACACAATGGCATGAACTGTGGACAGGTACCTAATATACAGGTTGATTACCTGTATATTTAAACATCCACACCTATAATCACTATCCATATGTTCTGTCCTACATTGTATATACAGTTATTTTCATTTCATGCAGATTCTGTATCAATGCTCAATGATTTTACTTTAAAAATATAGCTGAGAAATACAGAAGCGAGATTGTGTTGTCTTCTATGACGTCCGCACTCTACATACTATATAATGTTATACATGTATCTTAAATTTGCAATGATTTCAATACAAAAACGATGTTTTATTTCATTTACATAATATTTTATACAAAGATAATAATATCATCTTGTAACATATTGAATTGAATTAGATAAAATGTCAGTAATGACAGTAAACACATTTATGTAACTTCAATAATCTTTTCTTTTTCTTTTTAAAAGCAGATTTGATTTTTCTTTATCAAATTTCATTTTTTTAAGTGAACTATTCAGTCATCATTTGTTGTTTTACTTTATCAATTAATGAAAAAGGTACAATATGAAGATAAAAACATTCAAATAAATATTTGGGTATGCAAATATTTTGGTAATAAATGTTCAAATCTCAAAAAAATAATAATAATAAATAAATAAATAAATCAAGCCTTTGACTTTAAGAATTATCATACTTCCAAATATTTAGAAATCAAACTGAGATTATATTTCTTACAGATAAGACTAGTTATTTATTTTCTGCATTCCAAATCAAACTGTTATATCAAATTATTCAGAATTTAGTATATTTTAAAATCTGTTATAACAAATTAAGAAATACTAAATTTTCAACATTCTAATATAACACAATGACCATAACATCATTTTGAGTCTCCCAAGCTGTGTGTGTACATGTATATATAACATGTATTAAAATTTAAAAAATAAAGTCTATATCTATTCCTTATAAATTTCAAAGTCGACTAGAAAATGAAAAGAAATGTGATATATATATATATATATATATATATATATCAATATTATTCACAATAATCCCTTTTAGATGCTTAAAATGGCAGAAATTAAGTTTAAAATTACGATTTTTTTTCTTATTAAGGAAGGGGGACACCCCTCCTGTACGCTCCCCCTTTCACTTATTTCGACGCAACTGGTACCCGCATATGTTTGAGAATGACAACGCATTCATCAAAAGTTCGACCGTTGTACGCATTTTCTACCCCATACAAATTTCCTGGTGTTGACAGGCATGTTAAAATTTGACTCAAGAGTACAGGCATTGTTTACATTCAGTTCCTGTAGTCGGATCCCGCCTGGAGTTGTGACTGATTATGTTTGTAAAATCTGTTTTTATTGGCTTTACCTCAGAGGCATGTTTAAGCCAAACAAATTACAGTTTAGAAATAAATAAGGTTTATATTTTAATGCAGTTTGATTGGTCCATCAAAGGTGAAGGTTAAAAATAAAGCGAATATTGAAATGTAATGCGCATTTACTATGTTGAAAACAAAATGGAATTGAGTGATGATAGTGACTTTGAATTTGATGGATTTAATTCAGAAGACATTGATATAGCTGAGAGAAATTTACAGATATTGTTGGACAGAGATTAAAATATTGATTGGAGTGAAATTAGCGATAGTTCTGACAGTGAGGATGACATACCGCTCCAATATTTCAGGTGAATTGAAAAGGTTGAGGGTGACATTGTGGAAAATTGCGGCATTGAACATCGATGGGTTTTTGAACTGAATTCTATTCATTTAGACAGATTTACGGGAAAACCTGGAGCCGTAAATGTAATCAGGGAGGATGGAAATGAACTGGACTTTTTCCTTCAGATCTTTTCCCCGCACAGGTACTGGTAAATAGCAAACAGGTACGCCGAAGAGAGAATAAAACAAAATGGCTGCGATCTGAACTGGTACCCGACCAGATAGGAGGAAATTAAAGCATTTTTCGCTTTTGATATATCGATGGCAATTATCATAGCGCCAAATACAGACATGTATTTTACTTCAGATGCATTTTTCAATCCAAATGGAATTTCTGAACGTATAAATTGAGATCGTTTCGACAAGTTGTGTCAATATTTTCATGTGTGCAACACATCACAAAATTCCAGGACATGACAAATTAGCCCTGTGAGGCCCATTTTAGAACATTTTAGGGCAAACTGTAAACAGAGTTATTCACCACACTGTGAAGTGTCCATTGACGAAGCTATGATTGCTTACATTGATTGTCTTGGCTTTAAACAATATGTGCCCCTCAAACCAACTAAGAGGGGAATTAAAAGTTTGGATGAGGGCGGATCCACATAATGTTTTTGTCAATGATTTTCAAGTTTATACAGGCAAGACAGGTGGGAAAACAGAAACTGGCCTAGCAGAAAGAATTGTCAAATATTTAACTCAGGATAAACTGGGAAAAAAACACCAGGTATATTGCGATAATTATTTCACCTCTGTTCCATTGTTCGAATAATTACTGGAGAATAAGACATAAGCCTGTGGATCTTTTTCGAGTACATCGTAAAAATTTACCTGCTACAGTGACAAAAGCAAAATTGAAAAAGCAAGGTGAAATGGTTCAGCAGCAAAGGGGCAATTTAGTAGCCACAGCATAGCATGACAAAAGAACTGTATATTTGTTGACCACAAATTCAGATCCAACAGTGATGGATACCGTCCAGCGAAAACAGAAGGATGGAGGGAGAATTGATGTGCCATGTCCTAAAGCCATTAAAAATTACACTATGCACATGAATGAGGTTGATCCTGCTGATCAACTAAGGTCGACCTACTCCATCAGCAGAAAATCGTCAAAATGGTGGAAGTATCTGTTTTGATTTTTTATTGACATTTCTATCGTCAATGCATTTATTCTAATGAAAGAATCCTCAGACCATAGGAGAAAACCAAAACAGGAAAACTGAGGACAGAAATTAGTTGGAATTTAGAAAACAACTGATGGGGACATATTGGCTGAAAAGAAAAAGGGAAAGTGTACAGGAGAAGGCAGTTCAAGTCTTACTTCATTGACCAGTGGTTTTGGACAAAAAACGTACATGTAAGTAATGTAGCAAACAAGGAATTAGGAAGGAACCAACTTCAGGATGCTAACAGTGCCAACTTAATCTCTGTGTTGGTTGTTTCAAAATTTATCATAGGGGAAAATTTCCTGAACTTTTTTAGTAAAAGTAGTGTAAACAAATTAAACAAATTAAAATAATTAAAATAATTGTGATTCACTCTGTGACATTACTTTAAACTATTTGTGACTCTTTCTGTATTTAAAAGTGAAATATATACAAAAGAAGTGAAATAAAATTATATCATAATAAAATGTTTGATCTATAATTGTATTAGGAGTCTGTGTTTCAAATTTGGTAAGTTTATATCAAGCATTAATGAAATTATATCACTGTTACCAACAGTAGGTAACTTTTTTTTAACACATCACTAAGGAAGCTGATAAGTCTCAATGAGTTTGGGTCAAAGTGATGCTTAGGGCATGAATCCAATATGGCCACCAGGGCTCAAAGAGTTAAAGATAAATAAAAAGCATAAACTCCTGCATGAAGCTGTCATATTGCATTTGAAGAATTATCCATACTAATTATATTTATTTTTAAGTTTGAGAGAAATGTCACAAAATTCAATGTGACCTGACGAAAAAATTGAAATTGTATTGATTTTCATAGTCACAGCCATTTCTTGGGGTTTAATACCGTATTTGTCCTTGAAAGAGCGCCTGCTCTAATAAGGGTGCCCCTGGATATTTTTTCATGTAAATAAATTGACTGTTTGAAAAATGTTTACCTTTTTATTTTTAATTTCTTTAGATTACCACACGATATTATCATACTTCTTTTCTTTTTGGTGGAGTAAATATCAATTATACCCTCAAAATTGCAAAAAAACACCATTTAACTACATTGTAGGACAGACACCACCAAATATTTTCCCATAGGCCTCAATGCTAATTTACAAAACTTCAGGTCACTGTCACTCCCATGTTTATTATATCTGGGTCAAATAAGTACCCTGTGGTGGAAGATCAATATTTTTGATAACAAAATTTGCAATCAAAAGTATATAGGTTGCCGTTGCATTTTTACTTCAAATTTTCACTTGTTTACAACTCGTAGTATTTCCGCACCAAAGGAAAATATCTATTCTCATATGGCCCCTCCCTTTCAATTTTCAACCGTCAACCCTATAATTTCCAAAGTACTACCAATATTCATGTATCTTTTTTATCACCTTTATTTCATTATTAATGGCAAAACTAATTTTTTCATTTTAATGACCAATCAGCTCGCTTGGGCTCATTTTACCCTCCGCACAACTTTGGGTGTCCAAAATGTCTGTGCCCATGTTGTAAACAAAGCCGGTGTTTTTCCTATAGATTTATCCAAAACATTTCCAAAAATAGTCATTTTGCATTTTTTGGAAATCTCACTAACTATACACCAAGCCCCCTTAATAATGAGGATGGGAACCCAACATGAAGAGAAACACAGTCTATAATGTGTCACACCCCTACCTCTCAATCCATTCATTGATATTAACAAATAAATGCATTATATGAAGAAGTTGTCTGTTTTTCTTTCATGATTTTCATTCAGAATTGTTTGTAACACATATACTTCATTATTTTGAATAATTTCATACCATTAATTTACCAATATTGACCATGATATCAAATAAGGGTAGAAGGTACCCCTTAATAATGGAAAAAGTGACAAAATATACCATTTTCTTCACAAAAAGCTTAAAATTTTGGATCATTGCTTAATGAGCATGGAACCAATTAGGCACCAGAAGTAAAAAAGAATTTCTAAAGCTCACTTAATAGTAAACCATGTCATTTTTTATATCATCAAATTGCTTTTATTGACAAGGAATGAAGTGCACCCTTAATAAAAGTGTAAAACTTCTGGGAGGGGATACCCTTACATACAAACACATTTCAATAGACTTATTGTGTTCAATTTATATATAAAATATGTTATGTAATCATTTTTTTTCAGACATGTCCATGTTTTGTTTCATCTCTTAATTACAGTCTCATGATGTAAGTAATTAAGTACAGGAGGGCAGATAATTGAGTCTGACTTTTAAAATGACTGACACTTAAATGGTGCAAAATGATAGTCAAATTGCTTTTAAAAGGTTATGACATATGTATAGTTCTGTTTCAGGTGAAAAATTAAGTCAAATTTTAATTATACTAAGTTTTGAAACCAGTAAAAGTCAATATCAGGTGTTAATTTTTGTCTGGTATGACCCATAGAGAGTGTTAAGTGACATTTGCTGGAGGGGGGTGGGGTGGAAAAAATGTGATTCAAAACTACAAAAAATGCATGACTGGAAAATTTAGAAAACTTATGAAAACATGCAACTTGAATGAATATTAGATGCGTTAATACAGAAAAATATATAATTGATACTTTGTAATTATCTTTACAGGTACTTGAGTATAATAATAAGATAAAAATCTCTTATTGGACAATATTTGCTGGATTTAAAAAAATTGAAATATTCCTTCTACAGGTTAAAATGTTGATAGATTATGAAAAAAATTTTTTAAAACGCCCTATTTCTAAAGAAAATTTTTTATTTACAAATTTTTTATTACCCAAATTTAACACAGTATGACCTAACCACAAATATGGAAATTCTTGTGTACAGATCAGCATAAGGGGGGGGGGGGGGGGGGGGGGTATCTAAAATTAATTTTTTATACTGTTTACAGTGTATATGGCATGATGAAATATTTTACTGATGAGACTTAAATGCTGAAATGCAGTTTAATACAATTTTTCTTAAAAATGAGATGGTTTTTACCCTTCAGATACATTACATATATACAACTAAAGGTACAAAATACACTGCATGAGTAAAAATGACATGGTTCCAATTAGTAGATTTTTGCCCTCAAAAAAAGAAAAATTAACCAGTCTTTACCTCAAAAATGGTCTGATTTTAATTCAAATGAGTTAAAATCTACAATAGAAACATCATTTCCAAAATATCTTGCTAAAATTAGTCACTACTATGCATAACCATAACTATATGATTTATTTTTAAAAGAACATGTGCATGTTTGTAGGAGAGGGTGGGGGTATACTTTAATTTTCCAAGAACAGATGAAATTTTTGACCAATAAATGATAAAATATTAGTTTTAGGTGTAATATAAAACATACTGATAAAATTAAGAGATCTCAATATGCAACAAATGCATAATAATGTGTTTAGAGGCAGGCAGCACACCTATTAAATTTGCACCTTGTGGACCCCCAACAGGTGCCCCATTTCATAGAGACCCCTCAGATCTGTTTAAAAAGTATGAGTAAAAGTGATATGAATTGCAATTTGGGTGATAAAAAATGAGAGAAAATGGCTTACTTTAAGGCTTCATCCAGCCTACATGTGTCAAATGTGAATTTCTCTATAGGACAGACACCACCAAATATTTTCCCATAGGCCTCAATGCTAAATTACAAAACTTCAGGTCACTGTCACTCCCATGTTTATTATATCTGGGTCAAATAAGTACCCTGTGGTGGAAGATCAATTTTTTTGATAACAAAATTTGCAATCAGAAAAGTATAGGTTGCCGTTGCATTTTTACTTCAAATTTTCACTTGTTTACAACTCGTAGTATTCCGCACCAAAGGAAAATATCTATTCTCATATGGCCCCTCCCTTTCAATTTTCAACCGTCAACCCTATAATTTCCAAATTACTACAAATATTCATGTATCTTTTTTATCACCTTTATTTCACTTATTAATGGCAAAACTAATTTTTTCATTTAATGACCAATCAGCTCGCTGGGCTCATTTTACCCTCCGCACAACTTTGGGTGTCCAAAATGTCTGTGCCCATGTTGTAAACAAAGCCGGTGTTTTTCCTGTAGCAATATTTTGGATTTTATCAGTGATTTCTTTGATGCAGGGAGGTTGCCATTGAAGTTCATCAAGGAACGAAATGAGACCAGTCATACTTATGTTTTTTTTCTTTTGTTAAATACTTTTCAATTAAAATGTATTAGCTATCGAAAAAAATATCTATTTTTGTCTACGAAGAAACATGAAACTCGTCCAATTATTTGTTTACTCTGTCACTTTGTAAAATTGAATTCAGGTTCAGGACTCAAGCGAAGCATTGTCATTCACACTTCCACATTTCATCTACTGCTGTCATTTTAAACAGTCCCAATTACCAAAATCTTACATAATACCAGTTTTACACTTTGTCAGAGTTTGCATTAAATAAAAGAAATTGTCCAAATTGTCGGTTTCAATGAAGCATCTGTGTAAGGCATGTATCACTCATAGTAGTAATGCCTGTTTCCTGATCTCTCAGTTCAAACAGTAAATCTTGATTTCAGAGTGAATAACAAATTTTGCTACATTGTTAATACATCAGACCGGATTACACAGTAATTAATTCAGTTCAAACAGCTATATACATTGTAGATAACTTTGCATAGGGAGTATTTTACGGTTTTTGGCAACATATTCAAAATGTGATTGTGAAAGAAATAATGTCAAAATGAAGGTGCCCTGTATTACAATTGCCCTTGCCCAGTGCCATTTTTAGGTCAACTACTGTATGTACATTTTAGAAATACAGTGAAACTTGTAAATAAAAAAGACTCTTGAATGGACACGACAAAACCAGTCTTTACGAGCAGGTGGTCTTTATACACAGGTGGTCACTAAATCAAGTTTTACTGTAGGGACAATGGACAACAACAGGGTCCTCAATAAGTTAAAGATTTGGACATTACTGGAACACCATAGGCATCAAAAGACTAGGTGGCATGCCCCTATCCCCCATAGAAAATTATGATTTTTGAATGCTCTCAGACACAATTTCCTGCATTAAGGATTGAAAATAATCACATAAAACAAATTTCAGAAGAAGTTTTCTAGATACAAAATTTAATTCTAAAAAAGAGTCAATTTAATTCTTTAAAAAATGTCACTATAGGCTACTTTACATTCAAATAAATTAATGAAAAGTTTAGTTTTAAATTCAGTAGATCTATTTTATAGAACACAAGTAAGCTCATTTTTATATAATTTTTGTGTGATTCCGACCTCTTTTCTTCTTAAAAAAATTTGTTCATAAATTCAGCCTCCAAACTAGTGTCTGTTTTATGTCACTTCATATTTTCCACTACCATCAACTGTTTCAGATTTTATAATCACCAAACCTCCAGATTTATTGATTTTTCAGAATGTTTTTAAACTATTCATTTGCTAGCTTTGGTATCATTGCGGGGAGTTGAAAATTTCATGATCTCATTGGAAGAATGATTGACTGATTTTGAGACTGAAGTGATGTATTTATATTATGGATAAACCAAACTTTATTGTTTATATTTGAAGGAGCCTTGCTTTAACATACCTACATGTACTACCTGCAACAAGGTATATGTATAACATTTGGTAAAATCGGCAAAGCCAAAATTGATTTGCCAAATAACAAATACAAATATAATTCTAATACATACAACAGTGAATCAAAATATTACCATCGATGTTAAGCATCTCATATTTGACAAATAGACAAGAAAAACTTGATGCAAAGCATCAATTCGCCGCCAAATGTATTTCAAAAGAAGTTTGGGAATAAATGAATGCAAGCTTTCAGTTACTTAATATCTATTACTACAAAAAGTCCCACCAGATAACATTTTTGTGAAAATAGAGTCAACAGAACTAATTTAACAGCGATTTCTCGTCAACTAACACCTGTGTGTTGTAAAATGACAGTTCTGTACCTCTTTGCACTCAATGACCCCAATCGTACTAAATCTCTCTAGTCTAGTGGATTTAATCGTACTGGGGATTCCCCCATTTACCTGAGGGGCAATCGACCATGATGCAACAGTCGTGGGTATTGCAATGACATAATAATAAATTTGAAATTGCGTTAAGAAAAATTTTCTATATATAAAATCATGAACATTCTGAATGGCATGAGAAATTTATTTAATACAGGTAAATGGGGGTATAGAAAAATATCTCAAGTCGTTTGGGATTATGTGAGAGGCACGTCGACCGAAGAGCAGACGAGAGATACCGTCAGACGGAAGTTACGACAGACGTTGAACGAAGAACTCGAGGAAGCTTCTACTAAGATGCAACGCAAGTTAATTAAATCTCGATATAAAAAAATTCTACGAACAGATCTTTCCAAAGGCGTTGCTAAGGTCGAACAAAAACAAAGGCGACAGTCACGAGTCTAATCTCGATTTCGGTGATAGTTTTCAACACTTCTATAAGAGTTATAAAAAAGACGTTCGCAATCATATACATCGAGCAAATCTCAGATCGTTATTAGAGTATTTTAAAGACGATTTCTTCTCTAAGATTTCTAACGAATTAAGAAAAGGTCCCATAAAGATCCAAATTCAAGTGGAACAGAGATTCAAACGAGATATCTTAAACGCTGGTTCGCAAGTCATAACGCAACTCCATAAAACTCAGCAACACCCGATTTTAAGAGAAGATGAAATCGATGGTGTGTTTAAAGATATGATCGAAGAGTTGATAGATTCGCTCGATAAAACCGTTCAAGTGGGTTCGGGGTGGGTCATCGACAACACGCAAATGATTTATTTGAATTTTACCAAGTATGAACCGCCTTTAGGATCCTCCTATTTTAAGTTACCCAAGCAGATTGCGAATAAGAAGGCCGTTATAAACATTCAAAACGAGGATCAGAGATGTTTTATGTATAGTGTATTAGCGTGTTTACATCACGATGATTTTAAAGATGTTTACAAGTATAGACCTCGAAATTATACACCCTTTATCGAGCAACATGATTTCGATTGCATCGATTATCCGACTCCATTAAAGCAGATCCTCAAATTTCGAAAATCGCAACGGACTCATTGTCAACGTTCTTGGGTGGACGGAGAGTAGAGGTTTCTTTCCTTATTACATATCGGAAAATTTTCATGACAGGGAAGTTAATCTGTTGTTGCTAGAAGGTCCAGAAAACAAGTGGCACTACTCTTGGATAAAAAACACATCCAGATTGGTTTCCTCTCAATCAAATCATGATGGAAAATCATATCCGTGTCTTCGTTGTCTTAAAGTACTATCAAGCGAGGACGTTTATAAAAAGCACACAGCCGATTGTCGCAGCATCAATAATCCGGCCATGAAACCTGTCATGCCCGAGGAGGGGAAACACCTTCTCACGTTTAAGAATTACAGTCATAAACAACCTGTACATGCCACGATCTATGCGGACTTCGAGTGCATCATTTCACCCATTAACAAAGAGACTGGAGATAAAACGACGAAGACGTCGTGTCATTACCCATCGGGATACTGTTACGTCGTCGTTTGGAGATCGGAGAAGGGCATCCATAAGATCGAAGAGCCTCAACTCTATCGTGGGGAGAATGCCGAGAAACATCTTCTAGATAGTTTACGACGAGAAGAACAAAAGATTAACGGTTCTTCAAAGAAAAAAGAGCTCTGTATGACCGACGAGGACTATAAAAACTTCGAGGAGTCTAAGCGATGTTGGATTTGCGGAGACAAATTTCCGAGGGGGAATGCCCGCGAGTGGATTTCTTTATGGGCCCAGAGAAAGAAACTTTTAAAGGAACGGGAATCGTTAGAACTGGATGATGATTGTTATGATACCATAAAAACCGAGCTCGATGAGATCATGGAAAAAATTAAGGACGGGAAATTCGATCTCTTCAAAGTCAGAGATCATTGTCACACGTCTGGCAAGTTTCGAAGTGCGGCTCACAACAAGTGTAATAGACTATTAAGAAGGGCGAAGCACATCCCCGTTGTCTTTCACAATCTTCGCGGTTATGATTCCCACCTGATACTATCTGAGATGGAGGTGGACGAGTCTATCAACTGCATTCCGATGAACCAGGCGAAGTTTATCAGCTTCTCCGTAGGTTCCTTGAGATTCATTGACAGTTTCCAGTTCTTGTCGTGTGGTCTGGAGACGTTAGCTAAAAACTAGACGATTATCCCATTACTAAATCCATATTCGAGGACGTCTCGCTCCTGACGAGAAAGGGGGTTTATCCCTACGAATACATGGATTCCTTTGATAGGTTTAACAAAACTGTTTTACCGCCGAAGGAAGCTTTCTACAGTACGTTGTCGGATACTCACATCTCTCAAGCGGAGTACAATCACGCTCAAACCGTTTGGTGTAAACACGGATGCAGGGATATGGGAGATTACCACGATCTGCCAAATCTACGAGATAAAAAGGAATACGTCGTGCACTACGAGACGTTAAAACTCTATTTGGAGCTGGGAATGAAACTGATGAAGTGCATAGAACTTTACAATTTGATGAAGAGCTGTGGCTCGCGAGTTACGTCAGTAAAAACACTCGATTGTGTCAACGGGCTAAAAACGATTTCGAAAAGGACTTCTTTAAACTCATGAACAATGCCATGTTCTGGAAGACCATGGAGAACAAACGGAACAGAACCGAGTTGAAGATCGTCGGCGTGAACGACAGAGATAGAAAGATCCAAAAGATGACCGCTTCGCCCTCATATGACGGGTTGACTAAAATTAACAACAATACGGTCTTTCTTCACTTCAAACCGACAAGCGTTACGTTAGACAAGCCCATTTACTGCGGCATGACAATCTTGGATCTGTCGAAGAGACACATGTATGGCTGGTATTACAAGCATCTGAAGGCCAAGTATGGAGGAGGATGCCATCTGCTGTACACCGACACGGATTCCCTGTTGGTCGAGATTCGGACGGATGACGTCTATCGAGACATGCTCGAAGACGAAGATGAATACGACTTTTCCAATTACGAGGTCTTTCACGGAGACGACAAAAATAAAAACAAGAAGGTGAACGGCAAGTTTAAAGACGAATGCGGAGGAAAACTCATCAGAGAATACGTTGGCTTGAGACCCAAGATGTATGCCACGTTGATGGATGACGATAGCGTTACCAAACGAGCGAAGGGCGTGAGACGATGCGTCTTGAAAAACGAGATAGGCTTTCACGATTACAAAAAGGCTCTCTTTCACGACCTCAGGATGTCGCACGAGATGCACAGTCTCTGGTCGATCAATCAAATCATTTACGGGATCAGACAAGAAAAGACAACGTTAGATCCCCTGGACACAAAAGTCTGCATTCGGGAGGATCGCATTCACATGTATGCCATTACATAAACAATTTATTATCCGTGTGGGATAATAAATTATTCTACCACTAGCAGCTCTTCTCAAACGAAACTTCTCTAAGGAGCGGGTTCTTTTAAGTAATAGACGTCTATACCCTGGACTCTAAACTGACCTCGTGTTTGTCTACACTCCAAATGGGATCGGTCGCCCTGCGTTCTCCACCTTCCAACTCGCCCAGTTGATAGAGATATCTGACTTTATTAAATGGACCCACCGACGATCGAACTTCGGTGGAAGGCTTTATCGCTTCGGGATGTTCGGTATCGTCTTTGATCGCTTTTACAACGTTCGGTAACCGTTTCACCCATTCTCTGTTTCTGTCTTCAGATCTCATCTCTCGGTCGTATTGATAGGTAAATAACCGTTCTCCCAACGTTTTATTGAAACGTTCGACGATGGCCTGGTCGCAATGAATGTCGACACGTCCCCTTCTTATTCTCGCGTCGTGTCGAGACATGAGTTTGGAGACGGCGCCCATGAATTCACGACCTGAATCGACTTGTAGTAATTTTGGAAACGTCAGATGTCGTTTGTAGATTTTTTCGAAAGCGTCGGCCACTTCTTTACCGTCTTTAGTCGTCAACGGTTCCGCTTCTTTGTATCCAGTGCCCACGTCGACCACCGTTAACGCGTATTTGTACGTTTTCCTACCCACCTTATCGTGCGGTAAAAACAATAGATCTGCCTGGTGAATGTCGTTTTTTTCCACGTTTTCGAATCGGGGTCGCACGATCTTCTTTGGGGTGGGCAGATAGATTTGCCACACGTCTTGTTTTTTCAGGAAACCGAACGTTTCCTTTTTGCTGACGTTAGCTGCTCTGGCCAATTTCTCGATGGCCGCTTTTCCCTTTCAATAGCCTCTCGGACTGTAATAGATTTTTTCCATTTTTACTTTAGGCGACATATTTTTTAACACCAGAAAACAGGAGAGCCTTTCCCACCAATACGAAGAGGATTTCCTTGTCTTTATGTTCTTCGGAGGGTTGATAGAAATCGCTCAACCTCGGCTCGGGGGGGGGGGGGGGGGGGGGGGGGCATTTTTGCATTTCCCGTCAAGTGGGAATAGAGTCGCATGGCATCGTCCACCTCTTTGAAGGTGTATAACGTGTGACCTTACTCTTTTGCTCTCTCGTTTATGAAGTCCAATTGTTTTGAGCATTCGTGATTCCACTTGTCTCTGCCTCGGGTCAACTGTTCCATCGCTCGATCATGTCTCTCTTGCTCTCGGGCATTTTTGCATTTCCCGTCAAGTGGGAATAGAGTCGCATGGCATCGTCCACCTCTTTGAAGGTGTATAACGTGTGACCTTACTCTTTTGCTCTCTCGTTTATGAAGTCCAATTGTTTTGAGCATTCGTGATTCCACTTGTCTCTGCCTTGGGTCAATTGTTCCATCGCTCGATCGTGTCTCTCTTGCTCGGCGTGATTCGAAAATAAGAATTGCGAGCCCGAAAATGCCAGGGCGTTGACCAGTGCACCGCCTATCATCATCGCGATCATTGCCATTTTTTTAATAAGGACGGTTTATTTATTTCATGATATTGGCGGGAATGATTCCCTTTCTGACCAACATGTCCTTGGTGTAATCGGCGAGAGCAAACTCGAGGAGGATCATCCCGAAATCTTTTGGATCTAAATCCATCTTGGGGGTCGGCATCTTTAAAAATTTCTTGGAGAGTTGCGCATATCCGATGGCGATCCCCGTATTGACGGCGGCGTAATACGCAGTTTTCACCAAATCTTTTTCACTCATCCTTTTTTTTAATAAGAAAAAAATTACTTATAACATTTCATGGGGATTGGGTTTCGATTCTTTTGGAGAGGATTGAACTACGTTGGGTGGGGTCGGAAGTACTTTGGGTTCTGTTTTTTTTATGTAGACCATAAATCCAACAACTGCGAGTCCACCCGCTAGTCATTTTCAGCTATCGTTGCTAATAGCAATGCTATTGTAGCCATTAGCATTGCTATCATTGCTATTAGGATTGCCATTAGCATTGGTAGCCCATCTACGCTTGTCAGCCTTTTTCCCCGCTTCCTGACGTTTTGGATTCTTCTTCTTTATTACCGTCTTCTCTATTAAATCTTCCGGATTCATCGTCCTTTTCTACATCCGATGATGTGACGGCTAGACATGGCAGCTATACTGAGAGGTGCTAAATAGGCTCCGTATTTGTAATATAAACTACAACACACATCGCCCATGGCAGCGTCCAAGAAGGGGTCTTCGTTTAATTCCTCGATCGGTTTGGGTTCGTCTTTGAGATCGAAAAAATGTTTAAGTCCTTGCAAATACAGACTGATGAGGGAATTTGCTATCGATTTGGCCATGCGCATGTTGAGTCGAGCGTGTAACAGACGACTCAGGGTTTCGACCTCCTTGTCGTTCATCTTTTCGAATTTGGAAGTCGTGACGTTTTTTCCTAGAAAATGTTGCGCACGTCCGGAATCGATGATGGCCGACAATCAGTCTTTGGTGGATATGTCTCCGTCGGGTATATCCTCCTTCTTCGCTAATACATCGTCCACATTCTGTTTTTAATGCATTTTTACATACATAGAGATACATTTTTTTATAACGATTGTAAAAGTTTTCTCAACCATCTTTCCGTTTGGTGATACATATAATATCGCGAATAATACGAGCAAAATCCATAAAACGATAAACGATAACAACACAAACACTACCATCTCGGTAAAACGTATCATCTTTTTTAAAAATCTATAGTTAACGCGAAGTGGATTTGTTTACGAGGTCTAGTAGCTGCTTGCACAAGTCCTCCGTCTCTTCGTCTGACTCTTTTTTTGGATCTCCTTGTGCTTAGAATAGAGTTTATCTTTCATCTCGCGGTACTTGGTCAACACGTGGCACACGGTGGTAAATTCTTCGTCCGTGATCTTTCCATCCTCGAGCGCGCGACTCACCATATACAAGATCAAATTGAGTTTACTCTCCGCGAGTTTGATGATTTTCATGTGTTTTCCGATTTTCTCAGCAGCAGTCGTCGGATTCCTTTCAAGGCCAACCCCATCGACCCTGCGGTCAGTGACAAGATCTGGAGAGGTAGTCCCGCGATGGGAACCAGAAATCTGAGTCCGCCAACGACGATGCCTCCCAAGATGAGAGTCGCGTCGACGCCGTCGGCGGTGTTCACCGTTCGTTTGTACTTCTTGTGCATACTTTTCCGCGTCTCGATCTCTCGCCGAAACATCTGTTTGATCTCGCCGATGCGTTTGAGATGATAGTGTTGCGGATCGCTCTCCAACGTCGGGTACAATGTATTTTTTTATATGTCGAGAACGACGACGCCGTTGACGGACCCCGATTTCGAGCCCTTGTTCACGGCGAAGTTGAGGACGTCGCCCGAGACGACCCGCAGCGGTGGATTCAACATGACGACGTCGCCGGTTTTCGTTTGAAAGGTCCTGTGCTCCACGTTCGAGATGAGCGTCACGTCCAGTTCTCCCAAGAGTCCGAGACGGAAGACGTGGCTGTCGAACAGTATCTTAAGGCCCAGCGGCTGTCGGAGTCTTCCGTTCTTAGTCACCTCGAATTGGAAGATGTTCATGATGCGACGGTTTTTGGTCAACGCGGTGACCTCCTCTCTGATGTTCTCAAAGAGTTCCGCTGCCAGTTCTTCCCTTTCCAAGTCTTCGTGATAGAATCCCGATGTTGCCATGTTTTCCCTTTTTTTATGAACTCATTTTTTTAAATTCTAATAGCACTTGCCCGTGATTGTCGACGGGAGCTCCGCGCTCGTCTGTCAAGTCTATCCTCAACTGCGTGATGTAGCCCTGCCTCAGCTTCAGGAAGACGGGATGTTCGATGTCCTTGGAGTACAGCTCGGAAAACTTCACGTCGGGACACGGCAGGGATTTGACGACGTCGTTCTGTCGCCCGTCGTCGAAGGTGTCTCCCCGCGTGAGGACGTCGAGATGTTGCACCGGTCACAAGTTGATGGCGTTTGCCGCAAAAAAGGTCCCGACGAGGGAGAGGTTCTCGCAGATGCCGAGAATCCGAATGAGCTCCAACGGCAGCTGTACTGCCGTGTTGCCTCCCTTCTCGGCGTCGATCCTCAATCTCATCGTGGTCTTTTCCAGGACCACCTTGTCGAAGTACTTCATGAGAATCCATCGCAGGTCGGTGAAGGTGTACGACCTGGCCTGCATGACCTGCATGTCGATCGCCGAACCTGGCGTATAGTATCTCGACGTCTTTCTTGATGTTGTACAGACCGTTCCAAAACCGAACTTCCTTGACTCCCATGCGCCATTTACCATCATCGTTGTCGATGTAGTCAGACAGTGTCACGAGTTCACCGATGGTCGTCATGCGATGAAACATGTTTTTATATAACTATTTTGTTTAAATAAAAGATGAACGTTTATTAGTACAGGGAACACTTAGATCTGTTGTCTTTCGACGTCTACGTCAATGCGACCAAAAAGTTTCGCGCATCGTTCGAGAATATCTTCATCGAGTACAACAACCCGGACGTCTTCGAAGACGGAACCTCAAAATACTACGACATGTTAGCGCGGTGGAACCGGCACTCCATCGTGGGATTCTGGCAGAATCAGTTAAATTTCGTGGTGTGGTGTGCCATGACCGGATGTGGTGTGATGTTGGACATGGGAAATGACACACTGTCCAAGTCGTTCTTTCAGTTTCACATTTACTATCAAATCAGAAGGATCTTGAAGGAAATCGCCGCCCCCTTGCCCAGCGATGCAGAATTCAATCATTACATGAACAACAAGGATGTATCGGCGTATCAGCAAATCTGTCGCGAGTTTGAGGTGCCGACCGACACGGACTGGAAGATCAGGGGAACGATCTTCGGAAAATACGACACGAAGTGGTCCACCTCTATCGAGAACCGCTCGAAGGGATTCACGCTTCTGGGTCTGGCTAGATTGGATGCGTCCATTCGCGTTTTTGCCTGGGCGATCCTGGGTGCTCAGGGTCAGACAAGGGCCTCGATCGTGGACGCCGGTGCAACGTCGCTTGACAGTTTTTAGTCAATGTCTAGGACGCGATCAACAGACGGCTGGATTTACCCGCCGACATCTCTCGTTACGAAGATTGTCCGAGATAAGCCAATTCCAAACTCGACTATGTCATCCATCCGGGAATTTACATGTTACCCAGCAACATGGAGCTGAACATCGGTAAAAACATTGCCAATTATAAATACAAAATCTTGATCGTGCCCCAAATGACATCACCGGGGACAAACGTTGACCTCAATGCGAAAATGTTCAACCCACCTCCTAAACAGATTAAACCATCACCACCTAAACAGATTAAACTAAAACCTCCTAAACAGATCACACCACCACAAGACGATCACGAAAGTCAAAAGACTGCCCTTTTCACTCTATCGTTATTTTCTTTTCTTCTCTTCGTCGAGTTTTGTTAACAATCAACCAACGACGACCATGCCCAACACCCACAGATGTTCTCCCAACCACATTACAGTTTTACCGAGTGTCGATAAGATCCAGGAAACGATGGCACCCAAGATTCCCGGAAATGCTTCACCAAATTTGGCGGCCAGTCTCGCAAGCAGTTTTCCGACCGCATCTAGCTGTTTCTTGAGCCATTTCTGCAGGTCTCCGTCTTTGTTGGGGGTGGGTGGAGAAGGAGAGGGCAGTTTGATCGACGCGACGTCCAGGATCAACTTTCTGTTCTTATTCAAGGACATTTCCAACAATGATCCTGAAAAATTCTACAATCCGAGAATCACAAAAGTGGAAACGATCATCGAGGGACAGTCGAACCAACTCTTCTCCGGCAGAATGAATCCCCAGCACCACTTCAACGAGATCAAAAAGTTCTTCTTGGGAGGATTGAATCACAAGCCCATCACGGAATCAGTCACCAAGGAGCTCCAAATACCTCAAAGACCATTACGCCCTCTGGCTAGACTTGCGCACGACGCCGGAAAATCATCTCCACGGTACGGGTCGCAAGCTTCAGAACATCAGCCATGGCATTTCCATCCGAATGGAGAGAACCCCCGAAACCGACACCGATCCCCTAGACGTCTACATCTTCACCGTCATGGAAGGACAGATCAACATGAAGGACGGCCGTTTCCAGGAGGTCCTGGCATAAAAATTTTTAAAAACCCATTTAAAAAATGTACATTCGACAACCTCACACCGCCATGATCATGGGCGCCACCGGTTGCGGGAAGACAGAGTTTATCCTCGATCTCTTGGAAACCGAATACAACGATTTCTTCGAACACATCGTGATCCTGTGCCCTTCCATCGAGTTCAACAAGGCCTACAGATCGAGAAAGTGGATAGGCAAAGATTTAAAACGTCCTAAAGACAAACGCGTCGAGATCGTCAGCCCCGTCTGTCAAAAAACGGGGGAAAAGAGATTACAGGACATGTTGCAACACTTTTACAACAAATACAAAGGGACGTCCATGTTGTACATCATCGATGACTGTTCTGCCACGAAGCAGATCAAAAAGAAAGCGGACGCCTTGTCCATGTTGGCGTTTTCGGGAAGACCCGCCAATCAGTCCGTGTGGGTATTGACGCAACGCTATAATAGCGCGTCCAAAGATGTTCGCACGCAGGTCAAATGGGTCGCGCTCTTCTTCACCAAAGACAAGTTAAGCTACAACGAATGCTTGGAGGAGAACGTCGTCCCCGACAACTAGTGACATGCTATAAGACGGTTTATACATATCACTCACTCCAAATGAAAACAGAATGGGCGTTTTTAATTTAAGAGGTTGAACAACCCCATCTGAATAATTGTATAGTATATTGACAAAAGAGTTGCCTTTCTTTCCTTTTCTAGGTTTTTGGATCATCAACTTAGTCACGTCAAACTCGTCAACATTGATTTTACATGTTTTGCTATTACTACCCATTTTTAATTAGTCATATTACTTCTTATATGATTTCAATTTTTCTTTTCTTGTGTCATACGACTGTTGCGTCGCGGTCGATTGCCCCTCAGGTAAAACAGGGGATTCCCCAGTACGATTAAATCCACTAGATTAGAGAGATTTAGTACGATTGGGGTCATTGAGTGCAAAGAGGTACAGAACTGTCATTTTACAACACACAAACACCAAGTTCACAGACAGTAGTGAGAAATGGAGTGGTCATCATGTTCCAGGTCAAATTCATCCAGTGTAATCAATGTAAATTTATTTAATTTTAGTTTATACACATAGTATATACAATTTACTTTCTTCCATATTAATTAGTTAATTGCTGACTTCCTGTACACTCCTCTTTCTATGCTTATCATTAGTATACCTACTGATAACAGATGTAGGTGCAGTAAGTGGTATGTGAATAAGCTTATCTGTTAACATACATACAGTTTAGATATAAGGTTGCAACTCATTTATTTTTAGAGTTATTTAGTAACTAATTAATAACATCACATGATATTATTGACCAATGGTCAACCAGGATGAGGACGCTGAACATTCTGAAGCCAAAAGTTTACAGTGCAGATGGTGTAGGAACAGTGGTAACTACTTTGTGAATCAATCCATTCTTAATCATCGTTTTTATTATACTGTGTATATTCATCAAAAATTTACCTGAGTTTACAGAAGATTATTAGTTAAAGACTATAATTACTATTTGAAAGTTATTGACTTTTACGAGATCTTAACGGTTTTAAAACTACTGCTGGAATCATTATCAGAATGGGTCCCAAACAAAAGGCAAGTCGGATTCAAACTAGCTGCGGAGCTCGAAGATCAGTTCCTTACGATCTGACGTTACCAGAGAATTGGACTAGTGCCGAATTGAAAAAGAAACTGTTATCACTGGAGGTTATTGTGCCAGCCAACACAAAACGAATGCAACTAGTTTCAATGTATCGTAAAGCGATTAGAGAGGGAAAAAATTCACAGAACAATGGGCGGATATTACTTCACGAGCAGCAGTCAGAGGAGGGCAATGGCAGCCTCTTATCAGTTGTGAGAGAGCTGAATATCTCCACCTTAACCCAGAGAATTAATGGTTTGGAGAGTACAGGAAATTCTACTATTCCGGCTGCAGCAGGAAGCGAGTTACAAACGGCGCAAAATAGTCCACAGTCTACAGATTCCGTGACATATGGTGGATCTACTTTCACGTTGGAGTCGGCAAGAGCCAATATGCCACTAGTACCGGATTATGCTGAATCAGCCCATAATTTAGGACACAATCGTGGTACATATATCCGAACTCAATACGGATTTTCGTCAGAATCCTTGCCATTTGTAGAGACAGTTGCTCCTCAAATATGTAAGGCCATTATAGAAGGTAAGGACGTTAATTTAGCATCTCTATTAATACCTTACTATACGGGTCCTAACTTGGCACATGATGAAAAAACGGAAAAACATGACCCCAGATTAAGCAAAATGTTAACAATCGAATATTCCATCAAGGGAGAGAAGTATGCAATAATTTTAATGGGGAGAGAGGATGCTTACGTCCAAGATGCAATAATCTTCATGTTTGTTTGATATGTAAAAAAGATCATTACAAACAACAGTGTCAGGATTTAAAAAACAAACAACCCATCACAACAATCCATCGAAGAAAGGACACCAATAATTCGGGGGATAAAATTAGATGTTCAGGTGTCTACACCAATAAAAATTTAAGTATTAGAAGAATCAATTTCATGTCATCCTAACAGAGAGTTTGTGCTTTATTAAATCAATGGCCTACAGTTGGAAAAACATGACCCCAGATTAAGCAAAACGTTAACAATCGGAGAATTTATTCAAGCATTTGGAATATATAAGAATATTATGTGTGAAGCTTTTCCACAGCGCAGACATGAATTAGATTTATACGAAAGAGATATAGTAGACATGTCGTTCAGGTATGGGGTTAATGGATTCTATGAATACCACAGACAGTTTAGTTTGAAGGCAGCAGCTCATCTGAAGTATCAGAACATTTCAGTTGATTGGTCTGTGTGCAATAATACTTTGTTCTGTAATATTTTTGCCAACTTGCGACCAAACGCGTCTAATTTATGCAACAGTGTTAGTCACACATCAGATTTTTGCCCACAAGCTCCTGTCCACTTTAACCGTGGAAGGGAATCGATCAATAACAGTAAGACAACTGACACATACGAGAGATATAGAATATTCCATCAAGGGAGAGAAGTATGCAATAGTTTTAATGGGGAGAGAGGATGCTTACGTCCAAGATGCAATCATCTTCATGTTTGTTTGATATGTAAAAAAGATCATTACAAACAACAGTGTCAGGATTTAAAAAACAAACAACCCATCACAACAAATCCATCGAAGAAAGGACACCAATAATTCGGGGGATAAAATTAGATGTTCAGGTGTCTACACAATAAAAATTTAAGTATTAGAAGAATCAATTTCATGTCATCCCTAACAGAGAGAGTTTGTGCTTTATTAAATCAATGGCCTAAAATATGGATTTAAAACAGGGTTTAAGATATCTGCCACATACTTCTCTTATTTGTAAGAATTTCTTATCTGCTAGAAATCAACCACAGATAATGGTCTAATTTGATTCAGACTGAGGTAGATAAAGGTTTTGTGTCAGGACCATTCCAGGAAATTCCATATGAATACATACAGGATTAATCCAGTAGGCATTGCCGAGGGGAAAAAATATTCTAAAGAAAAAACGTTTAATTTGTTGATTTTATCTTCTCCCCATAATGATAGTAATAATCCTAGTTTAAATGACTTAATTAGCAAAGAAGAATATTCAGTACAGTATGTAACCATTGATCATGCTATAGCAATTATTAAAAACTTGGTCAGGGGAGTTGGATGTGCAAGACAGATATTTCAGATGCATTCAAGTTGATGCCTATACACCCATCATTATGGCCTTATCATGTATAAAATGGGATGGAAAATATTATTTTTATGTAAGACTTGTATTTGGCAGCAGGTCTAGTCCAAAAAATTTCAATAAGTTATCTGAAGCTATTTGCTGGATTGCTACTAATAAGTATCAAATTAAGAATATTATACATTTATTAGATGATTTCTTGACAATTGATCCACCTGATTACCAAGCAGAACGCACGATGGCCTTAACTATCACTTATGTTTAATTCACATGGGATACCTACAGCACCGCACAAGACCATCGGGGCCCTACTACATGCTTGGAAATATCTTGGCATAATTCTAGATTCTACATAAGATGGAAGCGAGATTACCTAAAGATAAACTTGACAGAATATGTGATATCCTTCAAACTTTTCACAACAAAAAATCCTGTACTAAAAGAGAACTATTAAGCTTATTAGGTCATTTGAATTTTGCCTGCCGTGTAATCCGACCAGGAAGATCATTTGTGTCTTACCTAATTTCATTATCTACCACTGTAGACTCCATCATCATATCAAATTATCAGAAGAATGTAGGCTGGACATGAAAATGTGGCTAAAATTTTTGACCAGTTGGAATGGGGTGTCCTTTTTCTTGAATGATAACCTTATTTCATCAGCTGATATGCATTTATACACAGATGCTACAGATAAATCATTCGGTGGTTTCTATGGTTCCAAGGGAAATTCCCATCAAATGTACTGAATGTGGGGGATAAATCCTCCATAGCATTTTGTGATTTATATCCCATGGTTATGTCATGTGTTTTATGGGGGAAACGGTGGTGTAAACAACAAATTTTATTTCATTGTGACAATATGGCAACAGTAGAAATAATTAACAAAGGGTGTTCCAAAGGGAGAGTAATCATGAGATTAATGCAAAAACTTACTTAGTGCGCAGCGTGTTACAATTTTACTGTTCATGCTAAACATATACCTAGAAAACTCAATTGTATAGCTGACGCTCTCTCTCGTTTCCAGATGGAGAAGTTTCGCAAACTAGCACCATCAGCAGATCTACAAGAGACACCCTGTCTTCCTCACTCAGAACTTTTAATGGTTTAAAATCACAGGTAGATGAATTGTGGGAATCTGCCATCAGTCCACAAACAGCGCAAACTTATAGAACCGGAGTTGAGCATCTAATGCAATTTGTTTCTCTTGGGGATTTTTGTAATTCCTATATCAATCGACTGACTGATTTATCAGAGAAATATTTTAATTTTACTTTTGTCACTCACTGCTTTAAAAATTTGAAAACTTAGATTAGTAACTATCAAATTGTATTTTATCTGGTATTTCGTTTTTATTTACCTTAAAGCAGGTTTACCAATCCTCTTCAAGATAAAGATAGGTTAGATTGTATTCTAAGAGGAATCAAAAGATCACAGGGTAATGAAAAGTTAACTAAACGATTTCCAGTTACATTTGAGGTTTTTGTGTCGTTTATGCAAATTGTTACAAAAAGGAGTTTTTTCAGACTCAGGTAAATATGGAGAATTTCATCAGTATGAATGACATAACGTTTGCTGATGATGAGTCATTCTATAAAGTCTTGTTAAAAGGGTTGAAAACTGATCCCTTCTGAGAAGGCGTATCTATATGTATTTTCAGTAATATCAAATTATGTCCAGTGTCAATAATGAAGAAATTTTATAAATTAAGATGTTCTCAAGGTGCATCAAATGGTTCTCCATTATTTGTAGATGGCAATAATTCTATTTTGCAAAGACATCAATTTATTTCTTATCTTAGACATTTATTGAATCTATTAGGTTTAGATGATTCAAAATATTGTGGACATTCATTCAGGATAGGCGCGCTGCACATCTGCTGCTGCAGCTGGTGTTGAAGACCATTTAATTCAGACCTTAGGTAGATGGATACTAGATATATTAGGACTAGTTCAGAAGCAATTAGACATGCTCAACAACAGATGTGTTTGTCTTGAAATGAAACAATACATTTTGTACATACGGTATGCTAAATTTATTTGATGAGTTTTCAGTGGCTTGAAGTTGTCACTTGTTTCATTTTATTTGTTTTATCTTCTTGGGGCTCTCATGAACTATCTAAATACACTACCAAGAAAGTTGGTAGTGTTTAATCATCTAATTCATTCGATATGGCCTTTTCAAATTGATGAATTTTAACCCAAATTCAGATAAAAATTCAGATATTTTATAGACATATATCATAACATATATGTATATGTCGAAGTATTGTAATTACAGGGCTCATCAGGACCCTAAACTTGAGTCTGTTTCCAATGTCAGCAGTCTTAACAGACAGCTCTTTATAGGATAATAATCTTGATATGCATTGTAGGCTGTCTACTGCTGGGCTCCCCCCAGGTACAGCATAACTAGTAATTTTGACATATATTGTATGTTGTTTACAGCCGGGCTCTCCCTGGCTACAGCTCTATTCTGTATGTACATATTTTTTATAGGATATGTTGTCTACCTGCTGGGCTCCTCCCAGGTACAGCATAACTACTAATTTGGTTATACATAGTATGTTGAAATAACCGACGGCCCCCCCGTCTCACCCCTGGTTATAGCACTAATCTGGATGTACATGTATATATGTAATAGTATGTTTGTTCTACCCGCTGGGGGCTCCCCCGGGTACAGCACCGCTATATGGATATACAGGTATATATTATATATATATATATAATATATTTAAATATATTATATAATTATATATATATATATATATATATATATTTATATATATATATATATATAGTTATGTTGTCTATCCGCTGGGCTCCCCCCGGATACAGCACAGACCTGCTGGGCTCCCCCAGGTATTGACACTATATATACATATATTCTTTCATTGGGTGACCCCAAGAAGGCCAAAGTTATGATATGTTTGTCAAATGTGAAGTGATTTAAATGTATGAATGTTATATAAGGGTTCATTAATTAGTATTTGGTAATAAATATGTATGTAGTATAAATCACTGGTTGTGTTGTGTATAAATTCATTTTAGAAGTGTTTATATAGCAATTGACATCAGCGATGTAGCAATGTCTATATATGTAAAATTTTACAAAATGACAGTTGCAGTAATTTTCACTGTTCTGCATAATGGTTGTCAACAATGGTGAAGAACTTGGATTTTTTTTTAAGACAATGTATTAAATATTAGTATATATCAAGAACAACAAACTAAAAGTATATAAGTAACCAATGCTGTTTTTATTTCCAAAGAAATATGTTTCAAGAAAACTGTTAAAATCTCCATTCATGTTCTTTTTAAAAAAAAAACATGTTGTACTGAACTTGTATAGCACCATTACAGTATATTATGCATTAACTGTATCACAATGTGTGATATTATCAACAAATGATAATGTAGTGAAATCCACGATTCCTAAAAGCCAGAAGGGCTATCAAAGCGACAGCAGTACATTGCAACCCGTTATACGGACGAAACATTTCACAGCCCTGATGAAAATTAGCCATTAGCCCTTTTACCATGTTCGCTGTTCTTTTCCGCGGCAATATCTGGAGCCTCGTTTTCATCGGGGTTGTACTAAATACCACAAGGTAGCGCATAGTACCGAAACAGACTTTAATTACCAAAATAGACCGAAACGCATATTTTTACTATTATTTTGACACAAAAACTGAAGTATATGTCATAGCTTTTATAAAAAAAGTTATTTTTAACACAAATTTTTTGTATAACAACTGATAAATTCAGAATTATCATGTACTGAAATAAGACCGAAACACACCATTACCACAGGAATAGAACACAAATGTTTTATTTGTGTTGTAGAATATGTCTTAGTATATATACATGTACATGTATATAAAAAGTTATTTAGAAAAACATTTATGGAATAATTCAGAATTATTTTTTTTAAAACAAGTCCATATTCCAGTCTGTTTCGTTCATTGTTGGCCTAGCCAGTTAGAGTGGTTCGATCTTGTTTAACATGATAATTCTGACTTTATCCATTATTACACAAAACTTGTGTTAAAAGTAACATTTTATTATATGTAGACTTTAACATGTACTACATGTTCTACAGTTTTTATGTCAAAATAAAAGTAAAAATGGTGTGCTTCGGTAATTAAGGTCTGTTTCGGTAAATCGTCCGACCCGTTTTCACTTTGTTGTTCTCCCAATCATCAATATTTCATACGACACATTTCGTTTTCGGTGTTACGACACATTTCTTTTTCTGTGTTATATTTATTCTGTTTTGCACAAAAAAAATCATTTTAAATGATAAAAAAAAATTTGTTCCAAATTTCCGTCGTCCACTAAACTTATATAATAGGATATCATGCTCTTATCAAAATCCAAAGCAATCACGTAATGATTGCTCCCATCATTTCGACTAATGGACAGACACCACCAAATACTTTCCCATAGGCCCCAATGCTAATTTACAAAACTTCAGGTCACTGTCACTCCCATGTTTATTATATCTGGGTCAAATAAGTACCCTGTGGTGGAAGATCAATATTTTTGATAACAAAAATTTGGCAATCAAAAGTATAGGTTGCCAGTTGCATTTTTACTTCAAATTTTCACTTGTTTACAATTATTAGTATTCCGCACTAAAGGAAAATATCTATTCTCATATGACCCCTCCCTTTCAATTTTCAACCGTCAACCCTATAATTTCCAAAGTACTACCAATATTCATGTATCTTTTTTAGCACCTTTATTTCACTTATGAATGGCAAAACTAATTTTTTCATTAAATAACCAATCAGATCACTGGGCTCATTTTACCCTCCGCACAACTTTCGGCATCCAAAATGTCTGCACCCATGTTGTAAACAAAGCTGGTGTTTTTCCTACAGATTTATCTAAAACAATTTGCCAAAAATGGTTATTTTGCATTTTTTGGAAATCTCACTAACTGTACACCAAGCCCCCTTAATAATGAGGATGGGAACCCAACCTGAAGAGAAACACAGTCTATAATGTGTCACACACCCCCTACCTCTCAATCCCATTCATTGATATTAACAAATATATGAATTATATGAAGAAGTTGTCTGTTTTTCTTTCATGATTTTCATTCAGAATTGTTTGTAAACAACATATACTTCATTATTTTGAATAATTTCATACCATTATTTACCAATATTGACCATGATATCAAATAAGGGTAGAAGGTACCCCTTAATAATGGAAAAATAGTGACAAAATATACCATCTTCTTCACAAAAACTTAAAATTTGGATCATTGCTTAATGAACATGGAACCAATTAGGCACCAGAAGTAAAGAAGAATTTCTGAAGCTCACTTAAAAGTAAACCATGTCATTTTTTATATCCTCAAATTGCTTTTATTGACAAGGAATGAAGTGTACCCTTAATAAAAGTGGAAAACTTGTGGGAGGGGATACCCTTACATACAACACATTTCAATAGACTTATTGTGTTCATTTATATAAAATATGTTATGTAATCATTTTCAGACATGTCCATGTTTTGTTTCATCCCTTAATTACAGTCTCATGATGTAAGTAATTAAATACAGAGGGCAGATAACTGAGTCTAACTTTAAAATGACTGACACTTAAATGGTGCAAAATGGGAGTCAAATTGCTTTTAAAAGGATATGACATATGTATAGTTCTGTTTCAAATGAAAAACTAAGTCAAATTTTAATTATACTAAGTTTTGAAACCAGTAAAAGTCAATATCAGGTGTTAATTTTGTCTGGTATGACCCCAAGAGAGTGTTAAGTGACATTTGCTGGAAGGGGGGGGGGGGGTGAAAAAAGGTGATTCAAACAAAAAAATGCATGAACTGAAAATTTAGAAAACTTATGAAAAACATGCAACTTGAATGAATATTAGATGAGTTAATACAGAAAAAAATATAATTGATACTTTATAATTATCTTTACAGGTACTTGAGTACGATAATTAGATAAAAATCTCTTATTGGACAAATATTTCCTGGATTTAAGAAATTGAAATATTCCTTCTACAGGTTAAAATGTTGATAGATTATGAAAAAAAAAAAATGTTAAAACGCCCTATCTCTTAAGAAATTTTTTATTTACAAATTATCTATTACCCAAATTTAACACAATATGACCTAACCACAATATGGAAATTCTTGTGTACAGATCAGCATAAGGGGGGGGGGGGGTTATTAAAATTAATTTTTATACTGTTTACAGTGTATATGGCATGATGAAATATTTTACTGATGAAACTTCAATGCTGAAATGCAGTTTAATACAATTTTCTTAAAAATGAGATGGTTTTTACCCTTCAGATACAGTACATACATGTATATACAACTAAAGGTACAAAATACACTGAATGAGTAAAATGACATGGTCCATTATGTAGATTTTCCCTGAAAAGAAGAAAATCAACAAGTCTTTACCTCAAAAAGGTCTGATTTTAATTCAAATGAGTTAAAATTTACAATAGAAACATCATTTCCAAAATATTTGCTAAAATTAGTCACTATGCATAACCATAACTATATGATTTTTTTTATAAAAGAACATGTGCATGTTTGTAGGAGAGGGTGGGGGTATACTTGAATTTTCCAAGAACAGATGGAATTTTGACCAATAAAACTAATTTTTTCATTTAATGACCAATCAGATCACTGGGCTCATTTTACCCTCCGCACAACTTTGGGTGTCCAAAATGTCTGCGCCCATGTTGTAAACAAAGCTGGTGTTTTTCCTATAGTCTCCCACTTATCGTTATTTCATTTCTTATATCTATGTCTCTACAAAAAATAACGAATCGCGGCATTATACCTTAATTGCATTAAAAAAATTTAGATGCTGATTATTTATGAAACAAACCAACATCACTTTCATATCTGAAATTTAATAGCGTTTTTGCCTCAAATAAAATTACTACGTCATTACTTCTGCGTTCAAAGAAACTAACTGCTCCTTCCATATGCTACTTCCTAACTTAATTTGAAATCTATTCGCCGCCTCCTGGCGGCGAATAATAATACAATTAAATCTTGATACATACCCCCATCATACAGAACTATTTACTGGGAGTTTACTCCTAATATAACATTAGTATATACATGTAGCTACACTAGTAAATTTAATACAGACATAAAACCCTTACAGTGAATAACATCTTACCATCAATGTTAAGCTTCTCATATTTACTGCCTTTCAGTTCAGTGAAATAATGCCGACATCTCCACAGTGATCCCTGTTCTCTCTCTGTCATGTTAGGTCCGGGTATTGTGAGTGTATACGTTAGACTTGACTGTTGACAGTTGTAAGTGTATGAAGCATCTGGATTCTCAGTATTACAATTTCCACTTATAACTCCCATCCTTACTACTTTTATACTGTTTCTATACCATTCAATAATAGGGTAGTCTTGAGTCACGTGACATGTCCATGTAAATGAAGAATTGAGTACAGCGCTTACAGATGATCCGGTCAGATTAAAAGGTGCTGAAAAATGAAAAGGTGATGATTAGTAAAGTTTTAGTTCTAAAAGGTCATCTTTAATCTTTTGATAAACTTGTGACAGTAAATACATGTACATGTAAGTAGTAAAGTGTGAATGTACTGAGTCTCAAATACCAAAAACTCCTCTGATTTACAGTGAAATAACAGTAATGCAAACTACTATTATTAATTGGTTTTCCTTTATCTTTGATCAACAAATAGATGGATGACTGACTGATAGATTTATCACAGAGCAAAAAATACATTTTTTCAACTTTATATTTAACTTTTATACTTTATTATATTTCTATTACAGTGGAATCTCGTCATGTCAAAATCAGATGCGTCAAACTTCTGCTTAAATGTCAAAGTAGAATGGTCAGTCAAAATATTTTACTATATATTTATACTACTTTTGAAATTTTTATCTCAATTTCACTTGTGTCAAAGTAAATTTCCAATCCGAAGTACATATATCATAACATTATTGAAAAACACTTCTTATCTCAAAATCACCTTTCACAGTTGCAAGTTTACTTTTGGTTAGCAACAGCATGGTAATTAATTACCTGTTTACTTGCAAAATACAAACAATTTACTCCTTCTACAGTGCGCATGTGTGAAGTGAAAGGACACTCAAAATTTTACTACAGAGATTTTATGTTTTTTTTAAACTAAATTTTGATGGAATGTGTTTATAAACAAATTGATACAATTACTTATGTGTTGTGACTACAATGAGTCCAAAAAAGAATTCTAAAACAGCTCGGAAATGGAAAAATTAAGCAAAAAACACAGGCGGAGAACAGCAACAGAAATTGCAAGCAAGTGATTCTCAGTCAGGGACATTTTCTATACCAAGTGTAGCATATGATTCGAGACAAATTAGCATGAATTTCACGCACTCCATGCCACAACAATAGTATTAAAGTCAAAATGGACAGAAGCAAACATGCGCAAAACAGATTTCTCTGTACAATATCCCATCAGCATGGGTAATTACCTGGATTTATATCGCCAATGCCGATGCAGCCTGTTGCACAGCATATTCAACCTTTTACTGGGGGTTTACGTATAATTATCTCATATACATATTTGTGACAAACTGGACTCTATGAATATTAAACTAATGCGTTGGGACTCTTTTCTTACATATAAGCATAAACCAGAGGTGTTCCAATGAAAGGTTATGAGACTTCAACGAGACAATATTGAGACTTCATTAGTTCCTTTAAATTTTGGACAGGAAGCTGGAAGTGGAGTATTCATTTTGCTCTTGTGTAAGTACCATTTGTTAATTATACATCATTCAGTGTACTGGTGGTTTAATAGTGCAAAGGTATCACAGTCTTTAAATGCTTGTACAGGAAAATACACCACGAGGTGCAGGTACAGAGTTACTGCCCATGTTTCTATCATACACAAGCAGGGTTTTCTCTGGATTTTTATTTTATCAGCCAAAGTTTTGACCAAATCTGAAATTTATCGGCCAAATTTCAAATTTATTGGCCGGATATATATATATATATATATATATATATATATATATATATATTTATATATATATATATATATATATATATATATATTATATATATATATTAGTGTTATTGCCAAGGGCCAATACAGCTGATCGAAACCCAATATGACTGTATGAGGACATAATACAGGATCAATATAAAAATACCCATTTTATGACACCTTTATTAACCAAAGACTTTAAATAATCAACAAAAGCCGATTAAAACAATAAATTTATGTGAACACGGTATAAACAAAAAAGCCTCCAACAATATTCCTTATACTGCTTCTGCAGTCAGTGCTCATTCAATAAGATCTGCATCTTTTTAGATGGTAGAAAAGCTTAATAGGCCCTAGACCTACCCAAAGAACAGTTGTACAGACATAAAATCTGTAGTAATCACTCTTGTCTCATATGAAATTCACTAACGGTGTGCATAACATATGATATTACTAATAAATAACATTAAAGAGTTAAAATGATTAATGTCAGACATGAATCAAAATGCCTATCACATCTTCCCGTTTTGACTTTTGCGCATTTCTGTCCAAGACTCTTTCAAGGACTTAAATTTTCTTTGTTTTTGCTTGCTAAATATAAAAAAAAAACATTCTGGAATGTTCAGTTTTCGGGAAATCGATTACAGTCCATTTCAGTTTGCTACCGATTTATCCCTTACTATTTCTGAAGCGGGGTCATTTTTCTCAATGCTTTCATTCATGATTCAGAACTGGAAGTGAAAATTCTGTATTAGAGTATTAGACAGGTTAAAATATATGTACATGTATTAACTGGTTTTCCTGTATTAGCCCTGTGTTAATGATCTGATCTCATACACTTGGAATCGTATTAAATGGACAATTTCCCGTGTATTTTAAGTCATTGATTAATAAACATATTTACATACATACAGTATTTATATATGTGTCCTGGATTATTTAGAATTTCATTATATAAAATATTTCTTTTTAACACTAATTCAGTGATAATAAATTTCTATTTGACAGCATACTCATATACTTAAAGGATTATTTTTTGTTTAGTTCTATAGCAGATTTAGATTTTTTTTTCACTTAGGTGATTTTTCTATATTTTGATCATATCCAGTTTTTATGAAATGCATGGATAATATACTTTAAACCTATCTCTGGATGTTCAGAAATATAATGGACATAAACAACGTTTTTTTTTTTTTTTTTTTTTTTTTTTTTTTTGCATATTCATACATATTAAACATTTACATATACATGAGTATTGACTGATCTGAATACATGTATATTTAAAGTGACATAATGCACAAACACACACACACACATACACACACACACATACATACACACACACACATATATATATATATACAAAAACATGCACATACATATACTCAAATACATATGCACCAACATACGCATACATGTCCACACATACGGTACATACATATACAAGGAAAGATGAGTGGAGGGAAAATATGAGATGTGGTGAAAAGGGTAACATTAAAGAGATAGTATAGGGACAAAAGAGTGTGTATGGAACATAATAATGTGTTTAAATAAAGACTTTACATGATATTTTGAGGGTAAGATCCTTCTCTATGGATAGATATGTATAAATACATGTACTAATATTTACTGGATGAGGAAAGACCACTTTCCCCATATTTTTCAAATCTTTCAATTTTGTTTGATTTTATGGCTATTTGTTTTGTTACAATGTATAAATATTTTAGATCAATTGCTATTCCTGCAATAGTTATTCTATTTTTTAAACATTTATTATGATAGATGTAAAGTTTAATACATAAAATTATGGTATTTAGAGCCTAACATTTTTCCAATAGGATACCAAATATTTGGGTTTCTTTTGTCAGAATTACATTTATATTTTTTGATGAACAAATGTCTGGAACAAGGATAGAATGGTTTACTCAATATTGGAGCCATTGATATTTTGTATTCATAGTTATTTTAAAAGGAAGGGAGTATATTTTTTTCCATTTGTCGTTATTAAAATTAAATATCGTATTCCATTTTTTTCCTTGTTGGTTCAATTAAATTTTTTATCAATATTTCATAAATGTCTTTACAGCCAGTATTTGATTTTAGGAATATTCTTATATTTTGTGGTATCATTGGTTGTGGTAGGTTAAAGTCTTTTGGGCAAGTACAAATATTTTTTTATGTTTGTTGATGGCTTGCGTTATAGATATACATGTATAGTTTAAGAAATTAGTTTGAAGTCTATATTTAATTTGAAAGTCAATAAAATTAAGTAATTCTCCACTTTCATTGTATAGGTCATTTAAATACTTAATTCCATGGTTAAACCATACCTTGAAAATTAAAAATTGTTATTGATTTTAATGTCTTTGTTGTACCACAGAGGTTGTGATAGAAATTCATCCCACTCTGTTATGCTTTGTTTCTCATAAATTGTTTGCCATGCTTGAAGAACATTTATCCAAAATTTGTTATTTAGGTTTTTCAGAGTTTTTCGAAATATCCTAGGCCAAATTGACATATTTTATCAAAATTGAATAGATTTTTTACCTGTAGGTTCCATTTCTTGTCATGTGTAGGGTCTTTAATCATACGTCTTACCCATGTTAATTTCAGAGCTTTAATATAATTATTTAGATTAATCATTTTAATTCCACCATTTTTGTAGTTTTGAGAGATGATATTACGTTTAATTTTATCAACTTTAGAATCCCATAGATAATCATAAAGAATCATATTTAAATCTTGAATAAATTTAACTGAAGGGTTTGTGAGTGCAATAAACAAATGGTTTAAGTTAGATATTAACAATGTTTTTATAACTGTTATTCTGCCAAGAGGTGTGAATCTTCTTTTTTTCCATTGTTTAATTAAAGATTTTATTTTCACTAATTTTTTATTGTTAATTTAATGTTAATATTTTGGAGATATTGACATCAAACTCTATTCCCAATAATGAAAATCTGGTAGTCCATATAAAATTAAAATTTTCACAGAGTCTTTCATTACTGTTTTTTTTTTTTTTTTTTAGCCCCTATCCAGACAATCTGTGTTTTTGATAAATTCATTTTAAGGCCAGAAATTTTAAAAAAAGAATTAATCTTTTTATTAGGCGATTTTTTTCAGTGCCATCTAAGATTATAGTAGTATCGACAGCATACTGTGATAATAAGTATTTGGTGTCTCTTATTCTAATACCAGTGACATTCTTAATATTTTTTATTTTCATAGATAAAATTTCTGCACATATTAAACACAAATAAGATGAAATTGGGTCTCCCTGTCACATTCTGAGAAACAGAAATAACAAATTTTTATTGTCAAAATCCAAGATTAGCGATACCATACATTAATTGTCAACATCCAAGATGGTCACCTGGCAGACATTTTGTGGACCCATCCATCTGAAAATGTACAGTGCTCAACTACACCTCCTCGAGAATCTATATGTCAAATTTCATAAAGATCCCTTCTGTACTTTCTGAGAAACAGTGATAACAAACTTTCATTGTCAACATCCAAGGTGCCACCTGGCAGCCATTTTGTGATCCAACACCTCTCAAAATGTACACTGCACAACCAGATCTCAAGGAGAACTTAAATGTAAAATTTCATAAAGACTCCTTTCAAAACTTTTTTTCAGAAATAGCGATAACAAACTTGACAAAATCCAAGATTAGCAATAAGAAACATTCATTCTCAACATCCAAGATGGCAGTCTGGCAGCCATTTTGTCATACCATCCGAATGAAAATGTACAGTGCACAACAAGACCTTAAAGAGAACCTATCTGTCAAATTTCATAAACATCCCCTTCAAAACATTCTAAGAAATAGCAATAACAAACTTAAATTGTCAACATTCAATATTAGCAATAACAAATTTTAATTGTCATCATCCAAGATGGCCAACTGGCAGCCATTTTGTGAACACACCAGCCTGAAAATGTACATTGCACAACTACACCTGAAGGAAAACCAACATGTCAAATTTCATAAAGATCCCTTCTGTACTTTCTGAGAAATAGAGATAACAAACTTTCATTGTCAAAATCCAAGATGGCCACCTAGCAGCCATTTTGAGGACTCACCAGGCTGAAAATTTACAGGGCACAGATAAACAACAAGGAGAACCTATATATAAATTTCATAAATATCGCTTCAGTACTTTCTGAGAAATAGCAATAACAACTTTAATTGACAACATCCAAGATGAGCGATAAAGAAACTTTAATAGTCAACATCAAAGATGGCCAACTGGCAGCTATTTTGTGAACACGACCGCCTGAAAATGTACATTGCACAACTACACCTGAAGGAAAACCGATATGTCAAATTTCATAAAGATCCCTTCTGCACTTTCTCAGAAATAGCAATAATAAACTTTCATTGTCAACATCCAAGATGGCTACCTGGTAGCCATTTTGTGATCCCACCCACCTCAAAATGTACACTGCACAACTAAACCTTAAAGAAATCCTAAATGTCAAATTTCATAAAGATCCCCTTTAAAACTTTCTGAGAAAAAGCAATAACAAATCTTAATTGTCAAAATCCAAGATTAGCGAAAACAAACTATAATTGTCAACATCGAAGATGGCCACCTGGCAGCCATTTTGAGGACCCACCCGCCTATAAATGTACAGTGCATAACTAAACCTCAAGGAGAACCTACATGTACATGTCAAATTTCATAAAGATCCCTTTAAATAGCAACAAGAAACATTTATTGTCAACATCCAAGATGCCACCTGGCAGCCATTTTGTGAACACACCAGCCTGAAAATGTACATTGCACAACTACACCTGAAGGAAAACCAACATGTCAAATTTCATAAAGATCCCTTCTGTACTTTCTGACAAATAGAGATAACAAACTTTCATTGTCAACATCCAAGATGGCCACCTGGCAGCCATTTTGAGGACTCACCAGGCTGAAAATTTACAGGGCACAGATAGACAACAAGGAGAACCTATATATAAATTTCATAAATATCGCTTCAGTACTTTCTGAGAAATAGCAATAACAAACTTTAATTGCCAACATCCAAGATGAGCGATAAAAAAACTTTAATAGTCAACATCAAAGATGGCCAACTGGTAGTTATTTTGTGAACACAACCGCCTGAAAATGTACATTGCACAACTACACCTGAAGGAAAGCCGATATGTCAAATTTCATAAAGATCCCTTCTGTACTTTCTCAGAAATAGCAATAATAAACTTTCATTGTCAACATCCAAGATGGCTACCTGGTAGCCATTTTGTGATCCCACCCACCTTAAAATGTACACTGCACAACTAAACCTTAAAGAAATCCTAAATGTCAAATTTCATAAAGATCCCCTTTAAAACTTTATGCGAAAAAGCAATAACAAATCTTAATTGTCAAAATCCAAGATTAGCGATAACAAACTATAATTGTCAAAATCGAAGATGGCCACCTGGCAGCCATTTTGAAGACCCACCCGCCTATAAATGTACAGTGCACAACTACACCTCAAGGAGAACCTACATGTACATGTCAAATTTCATAAAGATCCCTTTTGTTCTTTCTGAGAAATAGCAACAACAAACATTTATTGTCAACATCCAAGATGCCACCTGGCAGCCATTTTGTGATCTGACAAGTCTGAAAATATACACTGCACAACCAGATCTCAAGGAGAACCTAAATGTCAAATTTCATAAAGACCCCCTTCAAAACTTTTTTCAGAAATGGCAATGACAAACTTAACTTGACAAAATCCAAGATAAGCGATAAGAAACTTTAATTCTCAACATCCAAGATGGCCGTCTGGCAGCCATTTTGTGGTCCCACCAGCCTGAAAATGTACATTGCACAAATAACCCTAAGAAAAAAAAACGATATGCCAAATTTCATAAAGATCCCTTCTGTAATTTCTGAGAAAAAGAGATAACAAACTTTCATTGTAAACATCCAAGATGGCTGTCTGACAGCCATTTTGTGATACCACCAGGCTGAAAACAGGGCACAGCTAGACAACGAGGAGAACCTATATATAAATTTTATAAATATCGCTTCAGTACTTTCTGAGAAATAGCAATAACAAACTTTCATTGTCAACATCCAAGATGGCCACCTGGCAGCCATTTTGAGGACTCACCAGGCTGAAAATGTATAGGGCACAGCTAGACAACGAGGAGAACCTATATATAAATTTCATAAATATCGCTTCAGTACTTTCTGAGAAATAGCAATAACAAACTTTAATTGACAACATCCAAGATGAGCGATAAAAAAACTTTAATAGTCAACATCAAAGATGGCCAACTGGCAGCCATTTTGTGAACACAACCACCTGAAAATGTACATTGCACAAATACACCTGAAGGAAAACCGATATGTCAAATTTCATAAAGATCCCTTCTGTACTTTCTCAGAAATAGCAATAATAAACTTTCATTGTCAACATCCAAGATGGCTACCTGGTAGCCATTTTGTGATCCCACCCAACTTAAAATGTACACTGCACAACTAAACCTTAAAGAAATCCTAAATGTCAAATTTCATAAAGATCCCCTTTAAAACTTTATGCAAAAAAGCAATAACAAATCTTAATTGTCAAAATCCAAGATTAGCGATAACAAACTATAATTGTCAACATCGAAGGTGGCCACCTGGCAGCCATTTTGAGGACCCACCCGCCTATAAATGTACAGTGCATAACTAAACCTCAAGGAGAACCTACATGTACATGTCAAATTTCATAAAGATCCCTTTTGTTCTTTCTGAGAAATAGCAACAACAAACATTTATTGTCAACATCCAAGATGCCACCTGGCAGCCATTTTGTGATCTGACAAGTCTGAAAATATACACTGCACAACCAGATCTCAAGGAGAACCTAAATGTCAAATTTCATAAAGACCCCCTTCAAAACTATTTTCAGAAATGGCAATGACAAACTTAACTTGACAAAATCCAAGATTAAGCGATAAAGAAACTTTAATTCTCAACATCCAAGATGGCCGTCTAGCAGCTATTTTGTGGTCCCACCAGCCTGAAAATGTACATTGCACAAATAACCCTAAGAAAAAAAAAAACGATGTGCCAAATTTCATAAAGATCCCTTCTGTAATTTCTGAAAAATAGAGATAACAAACTTTCATTGTAAACATCCAAGATGGCCGTCTGACAGCCATTTAGGCTGAAAACAGGGCACAGCTAGACAACGAGGAGAACCTATATATAAATTTCATAAATATCGCTTCAGTACTTTCTGAGAAATAGCAATGACAAACTTTCATTGTCAACATCCAAGATGGCCACCTGGCAGCCATTTTGAGGACTCACCAGGCTGAAAATTTATAGGGCACAGCTAGACAATGAGGAGAACCTATATATAAATTTCATAAATATCGCTTCAGTACTTTCTGAGAAATAGCAATAACAAACTTTAATTGCCAACATCCAAGATGAGCGATAAAAAAAATTTAATACATGTAGTCAACATCAAAGATGGCCAACTGGCAGCCATTTTGTGAACACAACCGCCTGAAAATGTACATTGCACAACTACATCTGAAGGAAAACTGATATGTCAAACTTCATAAAGATCCCTTCTGTACTTTCTCAGAAATAGCAATAATAAACTTTCATTGTCAACAACCAAGATGGCTCTCCGGTAGCCATTTTTTTATCCAACCCACCTTAAAATGTACACTGACAGCGCTCTACAATGCGACCAAATCACTCGAAAATGCGACCATTTTTTTAGATTTGGCGAGTGTTTGTCCTCATTCAGTCGCCACATCGCGACCAGTTTTTTCCCCGAGCCGGAAATCAAAAGTTTGTCCGTTTTCACTGTGAAATTACAATATCGAAATCATGGTCTGTTATGCGCTTTACAACAACCAATTTGGTAAACTAGAGCATCTAACTCACGTGGATTACTGTATAAAAACACGTTGTATTGCTCTCATGTTTTCGACTTGAAATTTTCCTAACAGCACACGATGACATTTTCTTTTCTCGGTCGATTTCAACAGAAGCATCATTAGACACTATTAAGTTTAAACGATTTTGGTTAAAGGAATACTGGAACCGAGTTATGGCTAGTGTTCGACTAGGCCGAACTTTCTGTCCCGATTTCGATTTCAATTTAAGCGGTGATACTAAACAGAGTCGACTAAAGACGATTAGAGTCTACTAATGAAAAAATGCAATAAGTAACGAAATAAAGGTTGAAAATAACTAAACATGTTCTGTTTTGTTGTTTTTTACACCCTGAATTGATAATTCATATAAATAAACAAATGTGAATGAGAAACGGTCCCGTCAATTAACAAAGATCCCTCCATCATGTTCATGGCGTAATGGCGACCAGCTAGAGTCGACTAATGAAACATCAGAATTTGTATCGAGTTAAAGATTGGGAATGAAAATAAATGTTTAAGTTGTTGTTAATTACATCATGAAATGATTATTTTTGATAAATATTTGAATATATTGATGTTTCATTAGTCGACTCTAGCTGGTCGCCATTACGCCATGAACATGTTGGAGGGATCTTTGTTATTGACGACGTTTCTCATTCACATTTGTTATTTATATGAATTATCAATTCAGGGTGTAAAAAACAACAAAACAGAACATTTTTAGTCATTTTCAACCTTTATTTCGTTACTTATTGCATTTTTTCATTAGTAGACTTTAGTAGACTCTAATCGTCTTTAGTCGACTCTGTTTAGTACCACCCGTTTTTAAGTGGTAAAATCAGGGCAGAAAGTTCGGCCTAGTGTTCGACGAGGAGGGCAGGCAGACCACAGCCTAATTCCTTTGGGGATTCTATCGTGGGGCAACACAATAAAACGGCCGTGACAGAAATCTCCAAAAGGGATTAACCACAGTCGGAACTGGAAATTTTATCTGTAAATTAAAATCGAGAGTCAAACACCCGATTGTCGGACAAACGCCTATGAATTAAAGAACTTTATAGGTGTTTGTCTGACGATCAGGTCACGGGTGTTGGACTCTACATTTTAACTTACAGACAAAATTTACAATTCTTGTGAGCAGTCTCTGTTTGGAAATTCTGTCGAAAAGAAACTGGCGCTAAAATTTTAAAAACAAAGTTGAGGGTTGCCTCAATATTAGAGTAACAAATTTGAAAAATATAGGCATATAAACACTCCTGGATTGATGAAAAAAATGCACAAAAGGTCAACATGCAGTTAATAACCTTGTTTTAAATGGATAGAAACAATAAAATGTTACATCAACTTAGAAAATTAATATTTTATTTTATTTCTGTATTTTCATCCATTGTATTTTTTTAAGAACACACACACATATATTATATATTGTCGTCTTTCACTTGATAAAGGCCAAATGGCCGAAATTTGTGAAATTTGAGTGTTTTCTGGTTTTTTTTCGCATATATATATATATATATATTGGCGAGTAAAAGTTCCTGGCTGGCTAGTAAAATTTCTGGTTCACTGGCCAAATGAAGAGTGAATTTTTTTAGTGTTGTAGAGCCCTGAGGTCTGAACAACTAAACCTTAAAGAAATCCTAAATGTCAAATTTCATAAAGATCCCCTTTAAAACTTTATGCGAAAAAGCAATAACAAATCTTAATTGTCAAAATCCAAGATTAGCGATAACAAACTATAATTGTCAACATCGAAGATGGCCACCTGGCAGCCATTTTGATGACCCACCCGCCTATAAATGTACAGTGCACAACTACACCTCAAGGAGAACCTACATGTACATGTCAAATTTCATAAAGATCCCTTTTGTACTTCCTGTAAAATAGCAACAAGAAACATTTATTGTCAACATCCAAGATGCCACCTGGCAGCCATTTTGTGATCTGACAAGTCTGAAAATATACACTGCACAACCAGATCTCTAGAAGAACCTAAATGTCAAATTTCATAAAGACCCCCTTCAAAACTTTTTTCAGAAATGGCAATGACAAACTTAACTTGACAAAATCCTAGATAAGCTTTAATTCTCAACATCCAAGATGGCCGTCTGGCAGCCATTTTGTGGTCCCACCAGCCTGAAAATGTACATTGCACAAATAACCCTAAGAAAACAAAATGATATGCCAAATTTCATAAAGTTCCCTTCTGTAATTTCTAAGAAATAGAGATAACAAACTTTCATTGTCAACATCCATGATGGCCATCTGACAGCCATTTTGTGATCCCACCAGGCTGAAAACAGGGCACAGCTAGACAACAAGGAGAACCTATATATAAATTTCATAAATATCGCTTCAGTACTTTCTGAGAAATAGCAATAACAAACTTTAATTGACAACATCCAAGATTAGTGAAAACTCTAAACTTTAATAGTCAACATCAAAGATGGCCAACTGGCAACCATTTTGTGAACACACCCACCTGAAAATGTACATTGCACAACTACACCTAAAGGAAAACCGATATGTCAAATTTCATAAAGATCCCCTTTAATTAAAAATTTCTGAGAAATAGCAATAAGATGGCCACCTGGCAGCCATTTTGTGATCCGACACGTCTTAAAATTCACACTGCGCAACTAAAACTCAAGGTGAACCTAAATATCAAATTTCATAAAAACCCCCATTCAAAACTTTTTTTAAGAAATATCGATAACAAACTTAACTTGACAATATCCAAGATTAGCGATAACCAACTTTCATTGTCAAGATCCAAGACGGCCACTGCGCAGCCATTTTGTGATCCCACCAGGCTGAAAATTTACAGTGCTCAGCTAGACAACGAGGAGAAGCTATATATAAATTTCATAAATATCGCTTTAGTACTTTCTGAGAAATAGCGATAGCAAACTTTAATTGTGAAAATCAAAGCCCAGCGATAAAACTTTAAATGTCATTATTCAAGATGGCCACCTAGCAACCAATTTGTTAACATAATCACCTAAAAATGTACAATGCACAACTACACATCAAGGGGAACCTATATGTCAAATTTCATAAATATCCCTTCTTTCTAATAGTGATAACAAACTTTAATTGTCAAAACACAAAAGTGGTAGCCTGGCAGCCATTTTGTCATCCCACCCACCTGAAAAAATGAAACCATAAAGATGCCCTTCAAAACTTTCTGAGAAGTAATAATTGATAAACTTTAATTGTCAACATCCAAGATGGCCACCTGTTAGCCATTTTATTAACCAACCTGCCTGAAAATGTACAGTGCACAACAACGTCTCAAGGAGAACCTATATGTCAAATTTCATAAAGATCCCTTTAGTTCTTTCTGACAAATAGTGAAAACAACTTTAATTGTCAAAACACAAGATAATCACTTGGCAGCCATTTTGTCGTCCCACTCGCCTGAAAAGGTATAGTGCACAACTAGACCTCAACGAGAACCTATATGTGCGATTTCATAAAGATGCCCATTCAAAACTTTCTGAGAAATAGCGATAATAAACTTTAATTGTCAAAATCCAAGATTTCTGATACCAAACTTTAATTCTCAACTACACCTCAGGGAGAACCTATATGTAAAATTTCATAAAGATCTTGTGTTCTTTCGGAGAAATAGTGATAACAAACTTTCATTGTCAAGATCCAAGATAGCCACTTAACAGCCATTTTGTAATCCCACCCGCCTGAAAATGTACAGTACTCAGTGACTTCACCTCAAGGAGAAACTATATATGTCAAATTTCATAAAGGTCCTTTTAGTACTTTCTAAGATATATTGATAACAAACTTGAATTAAAAAAATCCAAGATGGTTGCCTGGCAGCCTTTTTTTGATCCGACCCACCTAAAAATGTACACTGCACAACTAGACCTCAAAGAAAACATAAAAGTCAAATTTCATAAAGATCCCCTTCAAAACTTTTTCAGAAATAGCAATAAAAACTTTACTTGTCAAAATCCAAGATTAGAGATAAGAAACATTCATTGTCAACATCCAAGATGGCTGACTGGCAGCCATTCTGTGATCCCACCAGCCTGAAAATATACAGTCTGCAGCTAGACATCAAGGAGAACCTATGTGTCAAATTTTATAAATATCCCTTCTGTTGTTTCTGAGAAATAGTGATAGCAAACTTTATTTGTAAAAATCAAAGATTAGCGGTGACAAACTAATTGTCTATATCCAAGATGTATTGATTTCTTTATCAAAATTATCATAAAAGTTTATTCTGCCTGCTAAGACGACTAATACCACGGTGAAAGTTATAACAAATGCATGAACAGAAAGAACACATGCTGAATATCCTTGTTGAAAGCCTTAGTTTTAGTGTACATGTATATTGTTTTAAGGCTGCAGACACAACCTGTGAAGAGTCGGAATCTGCATGATCCCTATATACCATTTCGCATTAAACAACACCATAATGATAACTTTATACAAGCATTTTGCAAAGCACATTAACATTTAAAACAAAATTAACAACCTAGCTGAGCTTACACCACCTGTCATGGAACTTTAAAATAAACAGCATCTTGGTTCAGGATAAATAAAGTGAGAGTAAGCAAATGAAACAAGATTTCAATTAGACAAAAAAAAAATGTTTTACTGGTTCCATTTCAGATAACTATTTCATATTGCATAATGATAAAAATATTCAGCCAATCATATGAGCAAATATATGATAAAGCTTGAAACTTTTACACTGATTAAATGGAAAACCCGGGAGGTTCTGAGTCTGTTGTAGTCATACCAGTTTAGGAAGTAAATTTTTTGGGGCTCCCACAGGTCATTTGAACCTGTGTTCTTGGGTTCCACACAGGCATACCTGTCAACATTAGGAAATTTGACAACTGTCAAACTTTTTACGAATGCGTTGTCTTTCTGATATATATGTGTGTACCAGTTGTGTCGAAACAGCGATATATAAAGCTAATAGGGATTGGTGACTCGACGGTTTTATATAGAGCAACGCGCATATAGGCGATGATCTCAAGCGTCTCAGAGGTCCTGCTTACTGTGACAAATAATTGGGGGAAATCCGCCATTTTCAATTTACGCTTGGAGTAGCATCACTTCAGAAATCATAGGATAATTAGCCATACAACAACCAGAACAGGTGAGCAGTTGTTATTGTGATAAAGTTTACATGTCTAGATAACTAAATAAACCGATTTAGCGATTTGAAGTAATTAAATATTTACATAATCAAGGCAGTTTAACTGAAGCAATAGGAGCTTGTTATGAAGCGAATTACATCAATCGCCGAGAACCATACCATATTGAAGAGCTAAAAGCATTGAAATTATTGGATCACTTCGGATGAGATGCTAATTATTTAATTGCAAGAATATAACTTTTATGAAGTGAGCTATTCTAAAGCAGAAAGTTCGATGATTTTTATTTAAAAACTTAGATAGAAAATCACCCATTTATAAGCCTCATATGGTACGTTACTTTTAAAAATATTGTCAAAAATGTGGAAAAATCAAATGCAAAGTTTACTTATTTCACACTTTATCTTATCAAAGTACTCAGTAATTGTGAAGCACATATGCTTTTTCTGTTTATTGATTTGAAATTTACTACGATGTACCGATTTTTAAGTGATTAATCGAACATTAATTTAGAGCTACGACGAAGACGAAATGGCGGAATTATCCGCTTGAGTGTTTATTGATATCAGTTGTAACATGGATGGTTAAAAAACTTTTTTGTTTCTGCATAAAATAAACCTGTTGCTTTAATTTTTTAATCAATATTTTTATCCATTATTTTTTATATTTTAAAGTCAAAGTATTTTACCGTCCATTTAAATGATTTTGAGACCATAAAATGACACTTCTGATTTTCTCAGTTACTCTGAAAATTATTTACAATTCTAAGTGCAAAAAGTAATTGATTATTGTAACACTAACTTAGAACATAGGAATATTCATATTTTTTCAAACTCGTGATTTGTGAAACATTTAATGTTTTAAAGTAGTAAATCTTTCCTTGCTCTCAAATTACTGAGTAACATTTTCACGATACACATCCGAAGAGATTCGTCTCTATTACGTCCCTTCTCACTGTTTGCGTGTTACTATCTAGTTTGCGCCTGCACAGTGAGTGTCGATTTAAACTGGGTCACTCAATTTCATATCAAAAGGAGACATCCGCATATAACTGGTCGAAATAAGTTAAAGGGGGCGAGGTGTCCCCCTTCCGAAATAACAAGAAAAAATTGTAATTTCAAACTTAAATATCTGCCATTTTATGCATCTAAAAGGGAATTATTGTCAATAATATTGATGATATATATATATATATCACATTTCTTTTAATTTTCTAGTCGACTTGAAATTTATAAGGAATAAATATAGACTTTATTTTGAAGTTTTAATACATGTAATATATACATGTACACACACAGCTTGGGAGATTCAAAATAATGTTATGGTCATTGTGTTATATTAGAATGTTTCAAATTAACTATTTCTTAATTTGTTATAAAAATTTTATAATATACTAAATTCTGAATATTCTAATATAACAGTTGGATTTTGGATGCAGAAAATAAATAACTAGACTTAGCTGGAAGAAATATAATCTCAGTTTGATTTCTAAATATTTGGAGGTATGATCATTTTTAAAATCAAAGGCTTGATTTATTTATTTATTTATTTATTTATTTTTTAGATTTGAACATTTATTACCAGATTATTTGCATACCCAATATTTATATGAAGGTTTTTATCTTCATATTGTACCTTTTTCATTAATTGAGAAGATAAAACAACAAATGATGACTGAATAGTTCACTAAAAAAATGAGATTTGATAAAGAAAAATCAAATCTGCCTTTAAAAAGATAAAAAAGATTACTGAAATTATATAAATGTGTTTACTGTCATTACTGACATTTTATTAAATTCAATTCAATGTGTTACAAGATGATATTATTATCTTTGTATAAAATACCATGTAAATGAAATAAAACATCATTTTTGTATTGAAATCATCACAAATTTAAGATACATGTATAACACTATAGTATGTGGAGTGCTGACGTCATACAAGACACCATGATCTCACTTCAATATTTCTCAGCTGAATTTTTAAAGTAAAATCATTGAGGATTGATACAGAAGCTGCATGAAATTAATATAACATCAATGATGTTTATCTTTGATAACTGTACAGGGGTGGAAATTAATGGGTGCCTGTTTGCCCAAGGCAGCTGAATTTACAATAGGCCAAATTGTTTTACGTATGAAGTCGCCTGTTTGGCGAATTGATTTCAGGAATTTTTTGCCACTTTTGGGGCCGTTATTCGGTCCATTTACAGTCAGAAATAGTATCAGTTTTTTCCCAATTTTGGTCCTTAAAATTCACAATATGATGAAACTACAATTTTGACATGTTAATTTCCTATGTCCACTTTTATCAGAATGAAAGTAGAAGTACAACCATTCTGCATTTAAAAAAAAGTTTAAGTTTCGAAAGTGATCCATTTCCTTCTATTTGTAGTTTAAATGGACTGCTAAAAACCTGTTAAAATTAAAATAATTATTTTATTGACAAGTAAATACATTAGTCTTTACCTTGTGACCAAAAATGTCACAGAACACATCGTGTGTTGACTGTTGTTGCTTGCAATTTATGGAGGAAATGGAAGTTGGGTGTATGCAATAAAAGAACCGATACCAAACGGAACTGAATTTCAGGATGTATTAAAATGATGATACATGTACATGTAATACTATACATTGTATAAAAGTTATAAAATCTTAAAATCTTTATCATCAGTCATTATCATTACCATTTTACAAAGCTGTAACTGCTATGTGTTTAAAAATCAATGCAAATTCCGAAAGTAAGTTTTCATTTCTGAAAACAATAGCTATCCATTTTTATGTATTTCATTAAAACTTTTATTTACAGTAACTAATTTTACTTTTATCATTCACCTACATTTAATTCAGATTTTAAAACTTTTATACACTATATAATATAAGGTGCGTTTGGAATAACACCTCTGGTTACCAGCGACGACAAAAGTCACAAATGGTTCCCGAAAGGCACCGATGGTTCCGAGAGCAGCCAATCTAATATGCAAGTTAGTTTTGTTGGTAGCCAAACCTGCCAGCACCTTATACCTTGGGCAGCTTCGGTAGCTTCATGATTACGCCACACCAACATGGCGGGAAAAAAATATCTGATGTTTTCGCAATACTAATCTATATAAAAGGCAAACGACATAATATTTTACTGAAGGAAAAGGGTGTAAAACTTATATCAGAAAGTAAGTATAATATAAATACAACTATATTCAATAACTTCCTTTCAAAGAAATACGACAAATCAAGTACTTCTTGAAAGTTATAGATCCAGCGAATTTTTAAAGGATTGTTTGAAATTCTGGGGTTTTAATTTTAGGTACCTAATACACAGTAGATGCATTTTGTAACCATTTTTTAAATTAAAACCTTTCGCTATGTAATACATGTTTTAGATCTGTAATATCGATATGGAAAACAAGCCATAAACTCCTAAAGCTTTCTCTTTAGTCTAGTATAGAATAGGCCTGGTTGTAGACTACATTGAAACACAGGAGCCTACTATTCTTGATAAACAAGTAATATATACAATGTAGCATGTACTCATTACAGAATTTCAGGTTCCTGTGATTAGAGTTGAAAATTACGGAACTCCAGGCTCAGTCCAGTGAATTCATGTATTGAACTAGATCTATTTGTTATCTGCGAAATGTACAGTGGCAGATTATAGTATAGGCCTATTTATATTAATTTAATTATTTCTCAGAAAACTGTAAAAATCAAATATTGGAACACACACACACACACAGAGTGCGTAGTGAAATCAGAGGGGTGAGTCATGGATAATTACGGTGGTGTATTTAGGACATGCATTTTTTTTATTACATGATAAAAAAATATCTTAAAAAACCAAAATATTAGTTCGTTTTCCCAAGATAATTTTTCACCCATGATGAAAAAAAAAACGAAATATTCATTTTCCCATGACAATTTTTCACCCATGATAAAAAAATATATGTTTCTTATATCCGGTTTTACCAAAGTCACCGAAGGCGCCACAGGGTTCGAAAATTTTTTATAAAAGCACTTGCCCTTCGGGCGAGTGATTACATAACTTCCACTCACCCGAACTCATTTTGCACTCGCCCAAGTATGAAAACGTAGTATTTCAAAGTAAATGTGTTATAAGCGTATAAAAATTTTTTCAAAGTAAATAGATCTTATATGACTTAACAGATATGATACTCTTTATTTGACAAATTGTCTTTTTTTTACTTATTAAGATGGAAAATGTGTGAAAATCTTACAACGTTTGTATGCTATTATTTTAAGTTTTTAGAATTCAAATTCTTGACTGAAATTTTGGTTGCCCACAATAAAAATTTGTTTGCCCAGAAAGAAAAAAATATTTTATTTAATTTTGTTTTTTTAAGTTATTGTTATTCTAATAGATAAATTTACATGTATATACAATATATATTGTTTCAGAATGATGCATTTACATCTAAATCATCTGTAAATGCATCATTATTACTACTATAATCAATTATTATTATCATTATTATTACTATTTTATGATGTTACTGCTATGTGTTTAATTAAATCAATATAAATTACAAAAGTAAGTTTTCAATATTTTTGGATGAAAACAACAGCTATCCATTTCTGTATTTTCATTAAAACTTTTATTTACAGTAGTGAGTAACTATTTTTACTTTTATCATTCACTTACATTTAATTCAGATTTTTCAACTTTTATACAAATTATAGTGTTATGATTATTTTAACAAATCCTGAAATTCAGGTCCATTCGGTATTGGTTCTTTTATTTACACACATCCAACTTCCACTTCCTCCACAAACTGCAAGTAACAGCAGTCAACACACGATGTGTTCTGTGACATTTTCGGCCATGAGGTAAAGATTAAAGTGTTTAATTGTCAATAAAATAAATATTTTAGTTTCTAATTGTTTATTTTAATGTATTTTAAACTTAAAATTGAAGGAAATGGATCAGTTTCGAAATTTAAAAGGGAAAACAGATTTTCTGTAGGGCATCAGCACTCACCACAAGAGTTCATTATGTATATTTACTTGTCTGAAACATTTTTTTACTCGCCAATGCGAGTGGATTTTTTTAACCCTGGTCCATATATCGTCGGTACCTTCGGGGCACCGCTGGCACAATTCGGCAACCATCAGTCAACACTGGTAGCCTTCGCTCACCATCGGTAGCCTCCGGTCGGTAACAATTCCACTGATGGTATTTCAACGAAAGCACCTATAGAGTTACATGTATCATCATTTTAACACATCCTGAAATTCAGTTCTGTTTGGTATCGGTTCTTTCATTTAAAACCCAACTTCCAGTTCCTCAATAAACTGCAAGCAACAGCAGAAAAGACACGATGTGTTCTGTGACATTTTTGGCCACGAGTTAAAGATTTACGTGTTAAACTGTCGATAAAATAATTATTTTAGTTTCTAACTGTGTTTTAGAAATAAATTTTGAGCTACAAATAGAAGGAAATGGATCATTTTCGAAACTTAAGCATTTTGAAATGACTGACATTTTTACTTGCCACACAGCAGTGATTTTTTTTATGAAATGTGAATAAAATGGTTTCATCGTCGATTTCTTTTTGCGCGCGGCAGTGTCTGAGAACTAGAAGTATATTTTTACTTGGCCTAATATATAGATACTTTAATCAAAATTATTGTTCTACTTTAATTTTCCTGCAAATGTAATGAATATCATGATATAAGTTATAATAATGCACATATAGAAAGATCACAAAATGAGAATATTGTTTTAAAATTGCAGAACAAATGGTGATAAGTCAGAATTCTGCATTATGACTGTTGCTTCACTCTAGTCATTAAAAATGAGTCTTTATACTCCATACAAATCTTTCTTAGGAATTTCCTTACAGATTTGCCTAATATGAAATTGCGTATAGACATTTACCTGGAAATGTAAAAGTCCTTTTTGAGTAAGTACTGCTTCCTTCATCACCATTGACTGTAATCTTGAGTTTAAATGTCTGTCCAACAAGTACAGGATCATTGATAAACTGTAAGTTGTCTATCATTATTCTATATTGACTTTGACTTGATCCACATGTACCACCAGCCATTGTATTTCCTGTCGAACTGAGTACATCATACACAACCTCATAATCACTTGCTGTCTGAAACCACAATAAAGATGAATTTTTATTTTGACAATATAATGCAGGTATTCAAATTCAAGTACTTTGACTTTTAATGTTTCATTCAAATAGGTGAAAATATATTCTATGTTAATCAATAACTGCATATCCCTCTTCTCTAAAACAAATATTGCATTAACAATGTATATTATGGCCTGTTTAAAGCTAGTTTTGCCCTCAAACAAAATTTAAAATGTTGAAAAGTGGTAACTGTTAAATAAATTCAAATACTGTACAGTACAACTTTATGTAATATTGGTAATCGCTAATTAGTATTATCCTTATACACTGAATAAAACTACAGTTGTAACAACAGCTTAGAGATATTTAGAGCTATCAAACCTACAAAACAAGAATTACACGTAATTATATATCTCGCCGATCCCTGATTTGATATTAATTGTAGCAAAGTAAACTTGCAACATGCAGTATTTATAAGTGTAAGATCAGAGATGTGAATGTATTTCAAGTTTTAAGCTGAGATATATATTCCAGGAGGTGGGACAGGACCCTTATATTCACCACTAAAAGTGTCTCCACATAACAATCAATAATATAAATGGTTTAAGGATGGGGCTGTGAAAGGTTTTTAAGTTATAAATAAAAATATATATTTCAGTGGGTGGGGCAGTACTCCCACATACACCATTGAATGTGCTTTCCCATAACAATCAATAGTATACATGTACATGGTTTAAGGGTGGGGCTATAAAAAGTTTTTAGCAAAAATGTAAATTTCAGGGGTTGGGCAGGACCCCTATATGGATCACTTAATGTGTCTTCCCATAACAATCATTGATAAATATGGTTTAAGGGTGGGGTTGTGAATGGCTTTTAAGTTATAAGTAAAAATTTATATTTTCAGGGATGGGGCAAGATCCCTATATGCCCCACTGAATGTGTCTCCCCATAACAATCAATAATATATATGTTTTAAAAGTGTGTATTTGAAAGGAATTTCAGTTATAAGTAAAAATATAAATTTTAGGGGGTGGGGTAGTACTCCCACACAACTAAATGTGTTTTCCCATAACAATCAATGATATATAATTTGAGGGTGGGGCTGTGAAAAGTTTTTAAGTTATAAGTAAAAACATATATTTCAGAGGGTGGGTCAGGAACCCCAAGGACCCTATATACCATTCAATGTGTTTACCTATAACATAAACAATCAATAATATATTTGGTTTAAGATGCATGGCTGTGAACGGTTTTTAAGTTTATAAGTAAAAATATAAATTTCAGAGGGTTGTCCTGTGAACCGATGACCTTGAAACTTCACACACATGTTCATCAGCTCATTCACTACAAATCTTCTAAAGCAATATGTAAACAAAAGTTCTATAGCTTTTTAGCTATTTTGTGTTGAAATTTTGAAATTGAGCTGTGACCTTGACCTTTCATCCAATGACCTTGAAACTTCACACATATGTTCTTCAGCTCATTCACAACAAATTATCTACACTAACCAAATATATAAAAGTTTACAGTTTTTTAAGCTATTTTGAGTTGAAGTTTTTTAAATTATTCTTTCACCTTGACCCTTGATTTGATGACCTTGAAACTTCCGACGAATATTCATCAGCATATATCCTACAAATACTCAACAGTAACCTATATATAAGAGTTCTCTGGTTTTTGAGCTATTTTAAGTTGAAATTTTTTAATTGAACTATGACCTTGACCTGTGAACCAACGACCTTGAAACTTCACACATATGTTCATCAGCTCATCCACTACAAATCTTCCACAGCAATATGTATGCAAAAGTTCTAGTTTTTGAGCTATTTTGTGTTGAAATTTTGAAATTGAACTGTGACCTTGACCTTTTATCCGATGACCTTGAAACTTCACACATATGTTCTTCAGCTCATTCCCAACAAATCATCTACACTAACCAAATATATAAAAGTTTAGTTTTTTAAGCTATTTTGAGTTGAAGTTTTTTAAATTATGCTTTTACCTTGACCCTTAATCCGATGACCTTGAAACTTCTGATGAATATTCATCAGCACATATCCTATTGAGCTATCTTAAGTTGAAATTTTCAAATTGACCTGTGACCTTGACCTTTGATCCAACAGCATTGAAACTTCACACACAAATTCTTCACAACATTGCCTACATACCTTAACTTTTTATCTGATGACCTCAAATTTTCCAGGAATATTTCTTAGGACATTTCACACAAATCCTCAACAGTAACATATATACAAAAGTTCTACAGTTTTTTAAATATTTTGAGTTGAAATTTTCAAACTGAGCTGTGACCTTGACTTTTGATCAGATGACCTTCAAACTTCCCAGGAACTTTCCTCAGCTCATTTCCTACCAATTACTAACAGTAACATATATACAAAAGTTCTATAGTTTATGAGATATTTTGAGTTGAAATTTTTAAATTGAGCTGTGACCTTGACTTTTAATCGGATGACCCTGAAACTTTCCAAGAATATTTCTTCTGACATTTCCTACAAATCCTCAACAGTAACATATATACAAAAGTTCTATAGTGTTGGAGATCTTTTGAGTTGAAATTTTCAAATTGAGCTGTGGCCTTGACCTTTAATCCGATGACCTTATAACTTTCCAAGAGTATTTCTTAGAACATTTCCTACAAATCCTCAACAGTATCATATATACAAAAGTTCTATAGTTTTTGAGATCTTTTGAGTTGAAATTTTCAAATTCAGCTGTGACCTTGACCTTTAATCCGATGACCTTGAAACTTTCCAAAACTATTTCTTCGGACATTTCCTACAAATCCTCAACAGTAACATATATATACAAAAGTTCTATAGTTTTGGAGATATTTTGAGTTGAAATTTTCAAACTGAGCTGTGACCTAGACTTTTGATCCGTTGACACTTCCAAAGTACATTCTTCAGCACATTGCCTACAAAATCGCAACAGTAACATAACAAATGTTCTGTAGTTTTTGGAGCTATTTTGGGTTGAAATTTTTAAATTGAGCTATGTCCTCGACCTTTAATCCGATGATCTTGAAACTTTCCCATATTCCTCGGCATATTTCCTACAAATCACAAACAGTAACATATATACAAAAGTTCTATAGTTTTTGAGCTATTTTGAGTTGAAATTTTTAAATTGAGCTGTGACCTTGACCTTTGATCCGATGACCTTTGCACTTTTCAAGAATATTCCTTAGCACATTTCCTACAAATATACAACAGTAACATATATAAAAAAGTTCTATAGTTTTTTAGTTATTTTGAGCAGGGGTGGAAATTGAGAAAAAATCCTCAGGAGCCAAACGGGCTCCTAAGTTTTAAATTCTGGGAGCCCAGATTTAAACTTAGGGGCCGTGATATTTACTAAATTTTAACCAGGTTGTGACAACTTGCTCAGCCGGGCAAGTGCTATACTGATATTGTGCTTGCCTGCCATGAAATTTGGTTGCCCGCAAAGAAAAAAAATATTTGAGTCAATTTTGTGTTTTATTAATTGATTGTTATTTAATAAATATATACAATGTAAATTGTCTCTGAATGATATACATTCTATTTTGCAAGTAAATTAATTGTAAATGCATTCTGTTGTCAATATCATTTATATCAATCATTATTATAACTATTTTACAATGTAACTACTGTATGTTTAAATAGATGCAAATTACAAAAGTTTTCATTTTTTTAAAACAATATCTATCCATTTTAAGTATCTCATTAATACTTTTATTCACAACAACTAATTTTCTTTTTATCATTCATCTACATTAATTAAGATTTTATAACTTTTATACAATGTATAGTATTACATGTACATGTATCATCATTTTAACTGGTTTCATCCTGAAATTCAGTTCTGTTCGGTATCGGTGCTTTTATTACACACACCCAACTTCCATTTCCTCCATAAACTGCAAGCAACAACAGTCAACACACGATGTGTTCTGTGACATTTTTGGCCACTAGGTAAAGACTAACGTATTTATTTGTCAATAAAATAATTATTTTAACTTCTAACAGGTTTTAAACAATGCATTTAAACTACAAATAGAAGGAAATGGATCACTTTCGAAACTTAAGCTTTTTGAAATGACGAATGCAGAATGTTTGTACTTCTACTTTCATTCTGATAAAAGCGGACATTCGAACTTAACATGTCAAAATTTCAGCTTCACCAGATTGGAAAAAACTGATACTATTTCCGACTTCGTACGTAAAACAATTCGCCCGATCGTAAATTCAGTCACCTTGGGCGAACGGGCACCCATTAATTTTCACCCCTGTTGAGTTGAAATTTTCAAACTGAGCTGTGACCTTGATGTTTCATAAGCTGACCTTGAAACTTCCCAAGAATATTCTTCGGCACATTTCCTACAAATACTCAACTGTAATATATATTAAAACGTTCTATAGTTTTTGAGCTATTTTGAGTTAAAATTTTCAAATTCAGCTGTGACCTTGACCTTTGATCCGATGACATTTAAACTTCCAAAGGAGATTCCTCAGTGTATTTCCTACAAATCAGCAACAGTAACATATATACAAAAATTCTATAGTTTTTGGGCTATTTTGAGTTGAAATTCTCAAACTGAGCTGTGACCTTGACTTTTGATCCGATGGCCTTGAAACTCCCCAAAAATATTCTTCAGCACATTTCCTACAAATGTTCAACAGTAACATATATGCAAAAGTTCTGTAGTTTTTGAGATATTTTGAGTTTAAATTTTCAAATTGAGCTCTGACCTTGACTTTTGATCCCATGACCTTGAAACTTCCTAAGATCATTCTTCAGCACATTCCCTACAAATGCTCAACATTAAGATATTACAAAAGTTCTACAGTTTTTGAGCTATTTTGAGTTGAAATTTTCAAATTGAGCTGTGTCCTTGACCTTTGATCCGATGGCCACGAAACTTCATACATATATTCTTTGCATTATTGTCTATTAAGTAAATTTGAAGAAGTACCAATCAATAATCAAAACTCAAGTCCATTATAACACGACGAATTAGATGTGCAAATGGTCTCAATATGAAGAACAATTACAAATCCCAAATGGGATAAGACCAGCATGCCACACCCATTGCAAATGTTCCATGGAAACCTAGTTCGATGAGTTGGTCAAATTCGGTAAAAAGGTCAAGTTTGGTGATGAGGTCAAGTTCAGTGAAAAGCATGATTGGTGAAATGGAGTCACTGTCTGTGGCCGTGATCAAGAAATCTAATATCCCTTCATAATGTTAAACAAGATTCCCGTATCGACCATAAAACTTCTTAAATGACGACTCCAAGCATTCAACAATGTAACCTTGTGTAAGTAGTTTATTGGCTAGTCGTTTAGCTCTCAGAATAAAACATTCATAAGAAGAGCATGCCCTGGCATAATGTATAAGTTGTGAAATGAAAGCGCCATAGGCAGGAGAAGATGGAATATTACTACTTAGAAATGGGAAGTTTGTGATTGAAATCGGCTTGTTTGTCATAGAGGGATGTGTGAAGTTGACCGTCTTATCCAATCAACAATAGTAAATCTAGGTGAGAATCAGATGTGTTGCTCTCCGTCGTCTCAGATTCAGATTTTACAACTTCTATACAAATTATCGTGTTATGATTATTTTACCAAATCCTGAAATTCAGGTCCGTTCGGAATTGGTTCTTTTATTTACACACATCCAATTTCCACTTCCTCAACAAACTGCAAGCATCAGCTGTCAACACACGATGTGTTCTGTGACATTTTTGGCCATGAGGTAAAGACTAAAATGTTTAATTGTCAATAAAATAATTATTTAACTTTCTAATTGTTTATTGTAATGTATTTTGAACTGAAAATAGAAGGAAATTGACCAGTTTCGAAATTTAAAAGGGAAAACAGATTTTCAGTGGGGCGTCAGCACTCGCCACACAGGCCAGTTCATTATGGATATTTACTCGCCCAAAACAATTTTTTACTTGCCAATGTGAGCAGGCGAGTGGATTTTTCAAACCCTTTATGAATACCAATATGTCAGCCAAGAGAGGTGCACAATTGGTATCCACTGGAATGCCGACAATCTGTTGGAAAAATTTTCCCACAAAAGCCACAAAGATGTTGTCTACTAGAAACCCCAGCATCTTGATAATATCATCTTCAGTGTACTTGTTATTGGAATCAGAGTGTTCCTTGATAAAATAAGGTTCTTCATGACCTAACACCAAATATTTATATCTGCGATTTCCATTTTTGTATACAATATTATAGACATAATACCAAAGTTATAGTGCTCAAGACGATACCGTTTCTGTCAATTAGACTTCATCAGTTGAGCTCCAATTTGAAAAGTATGTGTTTTTCTAAAGATAAAGTGGTGTCATACAGGCCAAATAATATATCTAAAAGTATAGCCTAAATCCGTCTAAGAGTAATCACTGTAAAAAATGACTATCTTAGCTTTAGAAAATTTTCGAATTTAAATGGTGTCAACAGTGCCAAATATTCCTTTAGTATAAGATGAACAACTGGTACCGAAAAGAGTTTTGTATAATAGATGTTAATCTGTTTTTGAGTTTTTGATGAGGGATTGTTTTGTAAAGGGTCGAAAAATCAAAAGACTTGATGCTTGTAATATGTTTGAAATTTTGAGATTTTAAATGTTCCAACAATTCCTTTGAATTCTTTAGGATCCACATCTGATTGACTCCGCTTTTTGAGTGGGCCGTTTTACAGTACTTCTGAAGACCTTGTTTAATATGTGTTAGAAGATTGGTAAGCAAATTAGATAAAGGCTTGGTGGAACACTTAGATGACCCCACAATGAAGCGGTGTTTATAGGGATTTTTGTGCATCTTCGGAATCCAATAAATATATGGTAATTCAAGCTCCAGCAAACTAAAATTCCCCCTAGGGAAAGTTTTGAGCTATTTGGAGTTGAAATTTTCTAATTGATCTGTGACATTGACCATTGATCCGGTGACCTTGAAACTTCGCACAAATGTTCATCAGGGCATTCCCTACAAATGTTCAACTGTAACCCATATATAAAAATTTCATAGTTTTTGAGCTACCGTATTTTATGGCCTATAGGTCAATGTGGGGTATAGGTCGAATGGCCGATTTTTGGTAAAAATCCAGGTTTAAGTATTAGATACAATGTAGGTCGAAGTGGAATATACATGTAGGTCGATGTCGGCAGAGATGAAAACATGAATGGGAGAACACAAAAATACATCGTTTGTGTTTAATAACTGGCTAAAACGATGGTAGCCTACCAAAATAATCAGAGTAATAGGCCTACTTTACTGTACATTATTAAATAGGAGTGATTAAAAAGCTTATTAGTTGCATTTTATCATACTCTAGATCACTTATATTACTGTGTGTACTGGTTATGTATATGTATACATCTCTATTACATTACCTGTCAAATCATCATTAAATTCTTTACAGTATGCAGTTAACACAAGTGACCTCAATCCCTGTCTTATCCTTACATTGGCCTAAATTATTATGTAGCTGCAATTGTCAACCAATTAAATACTCAAGGTTGAGTGTCAATTAATTTATGTAACACGTTTCCCAAAACTTTCCTAACTTCAAAGACTGCTGCACGATCCTTATCAGTTGAAGGTCACATTCCAGTGAACACAGCTTGTAGTGTCCTGAAAGTCTCAATGACAATGATGACTTCAACTTCACAGCAGGGTGCCGAGATAAGGGAATCATTCAAAAGTATAAACTGTACGGTATAAATATAATGTAAACGATGTATTTTTTACACATTTCTGACAAAGTCTTAATCCCAATGATACTGTAACTTGAAAGATCATTATTTTGTCACTTGATTATGAACACTGTGCATTATGCACATACAAGGTCACATTTAAAAGTTCTATTAAGTGTAAATACAAATAGGTGTTTGGAGTAGGCCCCTAGATTAGCCAGTGAAAAATGTTGAATTACAATGTTAAAATGAGGAATTGCAGATACAGAGTTAAATATTTCACTAAGATAAGTTGATGCATGAATAGGTCGAGGTCACAACTTTGGAGAAAAAAAATATCGACCTATAAGCCGTAAAATATGGTATTTAAAGTTGAAATTTTCAAATTGACCTGTCACCTTGACCTGTGTCTGGATGACGTTGAAACTTCGCACAAATATTCTTCTGGGCATTCCCTACAAATATGCAACTGTAACCTACATATTAAAGTTTTATAGTTTTCGAGATAACTCGGAAAATAGAGGGTATTTTGAAAAAATGAGAAAAAGGGATCTAGATCTCTTGATGATGCATAGATGCTGAAAATTTGAGCAAAATTGGCTGAGCCATTTTTTGAGCTAGACATGATACAAAATCTGGTTGGAGAAAAATAAAAAGACAAATCGCAGACTGTAATAATAACAATGATCCAAGAAAATAGCCAGGAAATTGGTTGCTTGAAAATGTGAAGGGATAGTGGAGCTACTATTTTGAATGTAACCTGGTGTCTGATTGGTTGATTTTGTATTGATGAACATATTTCAAAATTTTTACAGTAAATTAAATAGAGTAGAGAATTGAAAATGCTGAATCAGCATAATTTTAAAGAGTAAAAGGAAAATATAAAAAGGCAGTATTTGAAGTCTGTTATAGGATGTTACTGCAGACATATCGTGATCTATAAACAGACTACAAATCTTCAACGCTAACATATATATAAAAGTTAAATAGCTCTGGATTTATTTTCAATTGATATTTTAAGTGAATTTTAAAACTGAACTATGACCTTGACCTTTGACCTGATGACCTTGAAACTTGGCAAAGATATTCTTCAAGGCATTCCCTACAAATCAGCTACACTAACATATATATAAAAGAGTTAAATAGTTTTTTAGCTATTTTCAATTGAAAATTTTAGTGAATTTTAAAACAGAGCTATGACCTTGACATTTAATCTGATGACCTTGAAACTTCACACAAATATTTTGCAGCAAATTACCTACAAATATTCAACAATATTATATAAAAGTTCCATAGTTCTTGAGCTATTTTCTATTGAAATTTTTACTGAATTTTAAAATTGAGCTCTGACCTTGATCTTTGATCCAATGACCTTGAAACTTCATTCTTCAGCACATTTCCTACAAATGCTCAACATTAAAATATTACAAAAGTTCTACAGTTTTTGAGCCATTTGGAGTTGAAATTTTAAAATTGAGCTGTGACCTTGACATTTGATCCAATGGCCACGAAACTTCATACATATATTCTTTGTGTCATTGTCTATTAACAACTGCCACAAACTAACATTTACCCTTGGGAAAGTTTTGTGCTATGTGGATCAAATGTCAAGGATCTGTTCAAATTGATCTGTTACTTTGATGACCTTGAAACTGCGCACAAATGTTCATCAGGGCCTTCCCTACAAATGATCAACTATAACCCATATACAAAAGTTTCATAGTTTTTGAGCTATACAATAAACAATAAATAAATTTACTAATCATGATGTGAAAGGGTTACAGAAGGTGAAACTAACTCATTTTTATATGCACGGTATTTCTCTTTGTTCAGTTCTTTGTTTTCTTTGTTTGGAAGAAACATCTAGAATTATGATGTTCTTTTTTTGTTCGGAATTGACATTCATATATAAGCATTAGGGTTTTAGAGATTTGGCAGACCAGCGTTTAGACCAACATTTAGAGACAACCATTTTGTTACAAGCTACTGTTACCTGAACATGCTGTAAGGTCACTGGTACTGGTAGGGAACTTATAAATACTTACAACATATTGAAATTTGAAAACTGGTACAGATGTATAACACTGTGTTATTAACACCTCTTTTTCTGGTGTTAGCACTGTTACTTGTAGTTGAACATCTTCATCTGGGTCAGGGTTCAGAGTAGCTTGTGCTGTAAAGTATATCTATCGGTTCAGACAATATTTAGAACTTAGAACTCTGGTGCAGATGTATAACACTGTGTTGTTGTCACTGCAATGGCTGGTGTTAGTACTGTTACTTGTAGTTGAACATCTTCATCTGGGTCAGGGTTCATATTGTAATCTAGAAACAGGATACTTACCACATATTGAACATATTGAACATTGAACTCTGGTGCAGATGTATAACACTGTGTTGTTGTCACAGCTATGGCTGGTGTTAGTACTGTTAATTGTAGTTGTACATCCTCTTCTGGATCAGGGTTCAATGAAAGTTGTGCTGTAAAATAATAGTTTAAACTATTAAATTCATGCATTTTAAAAATTATTTCTTGGACAGAAGTATATTCTTTGTGAAATTCATAAAAGGTGCTCTTTCACAGAATCTTCTAAATAAATGTATCTTTCTTATACATTGTACATGACTCATACATATATGCATTTAAAAAAATCATCCGAGTAAATTGCAAAATTGGAGTGAAAATATTGATTTGAAATGCCTTATGTAAATGTCTTGTAAGTGACATACAAGGGAGTTATTAGCCACATACTCTGTTACTTATAAGTCTCTTGTATGAATTATAGATGAAAATTGGGCACACTTACAAGTCACATACATGTATGCAAATTTGTAGAATTTATGATATACATGTACCCGGTATGTAACTAAGTCCCTTATAATGCATTTGTCCATGCCTTGTATGTCCCATTGTAAATGTGTGCTCTTGCCTAAATGTATGTCCCATGTATATGCATTGTAGAATTCAATGCTACTGCCTTACGTGTCCCTTGTAAGTCATTTACAAGGAATGGGACCAATTAGATAACCGCATAACCTAAATAAAAAACTAAACTGCATATCAATTCTAATCTATTTATTGATGAATTGAATATTCATAACTTTTATGTATGGATCATGGATGTTAAATAGAATTGTCACTAGCAGAGAGTAGAATAAGAAATAGATATGTCTGTATACTTCATTGTAATTCTATGGTCTGCACTTTTCTTTGAGTAAGATGGAGAATCAAAAAACGTCATTTTACAAAAATGGTTATTCTGAATTTTCATACATCTACTTATTTACCCTGACAAGTAAAAATTCTAAGTTACCTCTGTTAAAGTTATAGCAAATTAGACCTAGATCTAGTTCTTAATAAATTCAGTCCACATACATTGTACCATGTAAATCTATCTTTGCACTCAGCATATGCATGTATGGTATTTATTAAAATATTGAAATCCTTATCAGAATATTGAAATAATTGATTTTTTTATTAAAACAATAGTTATTGTTAGGCTCATGGATTCAATTTTCAATCTCAATTCACATATGTTTAATTTGAAATAGATCAATATATTACAATAATTGCATGTACAAAAAAGAGAGCTAGAAAAATCTTGGGTAAATTACATGTACCTGATGATCTGATGATAATTACAATTAGGTGCAATTCCTATTTAATTTCTGAAAACTAGTTCCCCATCTCTATAACACGCCTCACACTGTCCACAGCATAACATCAGAAGAACTCTATTGTGTAGGCCACAACTTATGCAGAAATTGGAAGATTAACATGAAACATCAGAATTTGAACAAGTAAAAAAGATAACCCACCAGTTTCATCATCACATAAATCCTCAGATTCTGAGCCAACTTTCAAAGTTGACAGTGTGAAATCAGTAAATACATGTACATGTAGTTTGTTGAAGACAAAAAGTAAATTCAAATGAAAATTTATATTATGCATTCCGCATGCAAAAGTTACAATCAAATTAATATAAAAATCAGTAAAACACTCAATATTCACAAATTTTCAGCCCTTTGGCCTTTATCAAGTGGAAGATGACAATATGCAAATTAGTTACATAGTATTAAGTTTGTACAATACACAGCTTCGTGGCAAATGTTTCGCCATGTAATTATATAAAATTGTATTTTGTATAGTGTTGTAATTAGATCTGCTTAATTTTAGTCTCATTTCTAAAACAAAATTTGATGATTTCTTTATTATATTTTTACCAGGGATCTACATGTATATAGATATTTGTTTGTATAATTCACCAATTTTTTGTCTTTGAATTCCCTCCAGGTAGAATGAATGAGGTGGCGCACAAAACCACATGTTCATCATTATCACTGTATTACAAAACCATTAGCTCCCCTTTAGTTCTTTTAATTGTCCGAACACCTGCTTGGCCAAATTAATGTTTCGATAGCAATAACAGGTTAAACTTCAAGAAAAATCAAAGTACTGAAATGGGTTGTTATTTTGGCAAAATAGCCATGGGAATCAAACTACTTCTACATGTATCTAACATACATGAAATGAAAATAAATCAAATTAATGTTTACCTAAACACCAAAAAACTTCAATTTTCAGCCTCTAAATAAATTCAAAATCAACATTCTAAATTTTATTTGTTTTATCTTCCGCACCAACTTTAAATATTGTCTGTTGTGCATTAACACTCATTTCAAAATAAAATTTGAGTATTTATGGAAACTACTTAAATCTAAACCAAACATGACAATGTGAACATGTAAAATAAATCTTTTCATAGCGAAAAATGGCTGTGATTTAAAGAAAATTTTAGGGCTAGTAATATTGAGCGTAAATAATCCTATTTTGGGCTACATAAACAACCAAACAATGTTCTCTATCTTGTATTAATTAATATAAATAACGGGGTGAAAAAGAAAGTTTACCCAATGTTTATTGTTAAATAAATAATTTTTCATCAACATAATCCAGGCCTAAAGTCGCGATATAGCAAAACGATCTATCATCAATTTCACTTATAGACATCAATGCTTTCGGCAATGGATAAAACGTTTTTATTGAAGACATCGTTTCTGTTTGAAATCTTATATGAACTGATCGATTACACAAAAAGTTTAGGTTTGTGCATCCCAATCTAACAGTGATTAACTTCAAAAGTTGTGATAATTGTTGTGTAATCATCCGACAATGGACATGGCGATTTTCCCCAACTTCCGTGTATATATATATATATATATATATATATATATACACACACACACAGTATAGAAGTGACCATCCACTGAAATTGAGCAGTCGCTGGTTATGTTAGGCATGTGATCACCATATAGGATGTATAAATAAAGGAAATATGCACAGGAATCTCATTTAGCCAGGTTATGTATAGCGATTAGTTGACAAACACATTGATTTGATAATTTCAAAATGGACAAGAACTTATTCATAATGAATTTCACGCGCCATTTGCATAACAAGCACCTCCTACTCGATGCTATAGCCTATATTCTGCATTCATTTTCATTTTTCCATGGACTAGAAAACATACATATTCTTGAAAGTTCAAAAGAAATTGATTTAGCTTCATATTGGCATAAGCGATATGTAATTATTTCTATTTACAATCGCTGTATTTTTGTTGCTGTCAATATCAATATGATGAATGGCGAGTAATACTGCAGTTTCTCAAGGCAGGCTCAACATCCCTTGAATCTTATACATGTATAGTGGAATTCCATATTTATAAATAAATCAATGACATTTGTTGAAACTAACTACAAATCATATTGTATAATTTCGAAAGGCAGAAGTAAGTAGAATTATGTGGTATTCCATTTATTGATTAGTCAAACTTGATTTAATTTCATTTACACCAAAATATGTGACTTTTCTGTAAAAGGTGAATTCTTGAGTTGGACTATATTTTAAAATTGCATCCTCAATGACCTATTCACTGCTAACATGATAGCCCTCGTAAAAAAGTCAAAGTAAACCCATAATAGGTTGTTATTACATAACAACCTATAATTCAATAATGCCAATTTGTGACTTAAAATTATTAGTTTTGCTCATGAAAATTACTTTTGAGAACCCATTGAGATGAATCTTCATACAATGTACGTGTCGTTATGAAAAAAATAATAACGCATCTCAAAAACATGTCAAAAATGATTATTATGATTTCTGAGAAAAATACAAACTTGATCATTAATTCATGTAGATCACTCAGAAATAATCTGTTTTTCAATTCATGAAGTGGTTCTAGAGAAGAAGATTTTTAAAGAAGGGTATCTTATGTAACCTATTTTGCCCCATCCCAGATTCACCCCTAGACCAATCTGGCTGAAAACTACAAACTTGGTGGAGGACCTTGAGTACATGTACCTGCTTCCTGTAAAGTTTTGTCAAAATACCTTCAATGGTTACTAAACAAAAGCTGATAGAGCGAAAAATGCACCCCCTACCCCCTTTTTTTTTGCAGTCTTAAAAAATTCATGAAAAATTCTAGAAATTAAATTTTCACAAAAATTCTTGCAAAAAAAACATTTCCTCAACTTATTACCAGTAAAACATTCAAATGTATCAAAGTGAATGCAAGGGGAGATAATCAAGAAAATCATGCAAAAATGAATGAAAATGACAATGTTTGAAAAGACCTCAAAAACGCGTAAAAAGTTAATTACAAATTTTATGAAAACTACAAACTCGAATCATACATACATGTAGATCACTCAGAATTAATTTCAATTCATGAATTGCTTCAGGAGAAGAAGATTTTTAAAGAGAGGTACCTTCTAAGACCTATTTTGTCCCACCCTGGATCCGCTCCTGGGCCAATTTGGTTGAAAACAACAAACTTGGTAAAGCCTATAGGACCTTGAACACTTGCTTCCTGTCAAATTTCGTCAAAATCCCTTCAGTGGTTTCAGAGAAGAAGTAAGAAATATGAAAAGTTTATGGACTGACGGATGTTGGAGAAGGAGTGATCCCAATAGCTCACTTGAACCTTCGGCTCAGGTGAGCTAAAAGTCACACCCTAGTCGCCGCTAGTGCTGCTTTAACTGATCAATACATATGAACATGTTACTACAGTACCAACTAATCAATTAAAATCATGAAAAATTAAATTAAATTTTTTTTTATTATATACGAATAACAGAAATATGGTGTTTCAGTTATCATCAAATGTTGTGACCCAAAAGAACTTTAGCATCCCTAAATTCCATTTCTTGTCAAATTAGCTTTTCTTGTCATCAGACACACAAAAATGTCTAAAAATTATTTTTATAATATTATATTGCTCTAATTTAACTTCTTAACTTCTTAGGCCTATATGTCCTTGCAGTACTCAACTCAGTCCATGCTGTCCTTTTTGGTACGTTGTGGAATTTAGTAAAATCACCGAATAATCGAGTGGACTCAAGATTAATAGAGAATTTCTTATTTCATGATAACTCAAACACGTCAATGAGGCAAAAAAATGAAATTACCTACCTCGTGCAAACATAAATATTTGTATATGCAACAAAATGAGCAATCTTTCCAATCCCATTTTAAAACATAGAGTTGAAATCCAGATTCTATAATAACAATAATAACCTGGTTATTGCAACAACGACTTCGTCGGGCTCTCGGTGTAAATAAATCTTGCGATTATGTACGGCTATCTCGTTTCAAATGCAACTCGCTCTAGGCCTACTGGGGTGAATTAGGATACGGTATAAGATAGTCTTTTGAGACACTAATAACCCGCTTATCAAAAATGCAACACTGCCACTGGCTGTTGGGGCATTTATAAGTTTTGAGGTAAAAATCGTAGAAAATTAACAAAAATTGCTGAAAATGGGAAAACCTCAATTAACCCTTCTTTTATGCTCACACTTTGCAATGATTCTGAAAGTAATGGTTGTATTTCTCATTTCTTACCCTTCCTATCAGAGTTTTCTCTCGCCATACCGTAAGCGTACTGAAGCCTTTTCTTAAGTTTCTTAGCACACGATTCCTAAAAATTACATCTTTTACGTTCATTATCCAAACCTATAAAAGCATCAACGGCAAGAAAATGTGGAGAAATACCAGTGGAGTCATGTCTCGTTGCGTTGTATGCCTGAACTAATGGAGCTAAATAGTTTTTCCATTCTGATTTCTTTTCTCCTTGTAATGTACGTAACATTCTAATCATTGTCTGATTAAAACGTTCAACCATTCAACTCCCCATAGGATGGTAAGAGGTTGTCCTAGATTTTTCAATACCTGCTATCCTACAATTAGCCTACCTGTCAACATTATGAAATTTGTCTGGGGTAGAAAGTACGTAGAGGTTGAAAATAACGGATGCGTCAACGTACTCACATGCACACCAGGTGCGTTGGGAGCATTTAAATAACTGAATGGGGGAGGGTACGGGAAGGGGTGCCCGTCCCTGAAAACGAGAAAAAAATTGTAACTTAAAACTTCAATATCTCCTATTTTATGCATCTAAAAGGAATTACATGTATCAATGAGATAAATATCACATTTCTTATAAAGTTCTATTTAACTTCAATCACACACACACACACA
>BROG01001272.1:0-81139 GCA_030159075.1 Atrina japonica | reverse complement strand
TTTTTTTTTTTTTAGGATGGCCTAGTAATATAATTTTCAGTGAGAGGAGACAATGAAATGAACGTGGAAGATGATAAAAGAATGAAATTTGATTATGACGGAACGTTATGATGGCTTCAGTAGGAGATCTGTTGTGGTGTGTACATGGGCATTTGTATGAGAATCTTCCTTGTGTATGAGAAATGAATATGATTGATGTATCTTGAACACAAAAATGATTTTGTAAAAGATTGAACACAATTAGTGGGTTTTATAAAAATAACTTTGATAAATTCATTGTATTTATAACAACATCTTATAAAATCTCTAGATATATTAAATATATATAATAAAAGAATTTTTCTTCCTCTGAACACATAAGGCATTAAAATCAGCCCTTTGCCACCTGAAGTCCTCATCAGCCCCTTTTTATGTAGCTCTACTGTTTTGAGAGAGGGTTTTCTTGATTCCCTGCTGGGGGCTCTCTGTGATGTGCGTCTCCTTGCTGACGCCTTTCTTGGATTGGGCCGCTGAATATTTCGACTGCTTTCTGTAGGTCATATGACCCAGACATGACGCACTGTTCTAGGTGTCATATATGTCATAACCGCCGCAGATTCTTTTTGCTTTTCTTCCCACATATTGAGGCCGATTTTGTCCGTTTTGTTGACACAGATATGCACGACTGAGATCCATGAAAGCCATTAAAACATTTAACACAATAATCAAAGTTACACTGAAAGTTTTGACACATCCCCCTTTCCTGCACAGGTGATACTTTGGAAGGTGACTGACATCTTGGACACTTTTTCAATTCTTCATCATTCTTAAGAGACTGAGCTACCTGCAAATTAGTAATTAAAAAAAAATGATAATATGCTTATTATTACAATAAAAAACAAAATGTGTTCCAGAAACACAAATGCCCCAAGTCCCATCAAATTCTATGCTGACAAAAGAAAAAAAAAGACCTCCCATCCCCCCCGGGGCATGTGATGCCACAATCCAAACTTTAAACATTGCAATGTCCTACATTTTGACCTCACCCCCAAGGGGCATGTGATATCAGTGAAGAGTGAGTAACCCTTAGATGAACTTAGTCAAGTTTGGTTTCTGTATCACAATCCAAACTTGAAATATTGCACTTCATATGTAATTACGGAATTACGGACAGACAGACAGACGATCCAAACGCTAGATGCCCCTGGTGGGCCTTTCAGGCCAGGGCATAAAAGAAAAAAAGAGAGAAAAAAGAAAATGTCTCTTGATACATTTTTTACTAGACAGTAAATCTCAGAATCAAAGTATTGGAAACAAATTAATTTCATTTCACCAATAAATTAACTTGCATATACTTCAATAATACTTGTACCATCAGGTCATCTGCAAATTAGATATAAAAAAACCCATATATATATATATTATATATATATATATATGTGTGTAAACTTACTTGTGCAAAAAGATCTTTTTGACATGGCAAACTGGTGGCCGGTTGATTGGATCTCCCAACAGATTGCACTGGTGCAAGTCTCTTAGCGCTGTCTGTCAGGCCTCGGTCAAATGATCCACGAAGCTTTTTCACACTGTTCTCCTGAAAGATAGGAAAAATAAACATGACAGGAAATTACATATACATGTAAGGAGACATTGATGAAATCATTTTATTTTGTGAAACAATTATGTGAGATAGGTCTCATATGTGGCAGTGATCTGTGTGTGAAAATCACATGTCCGGAATAGGATTAAATAAAATGATCACATTTTTATATGACTCAAACAGATCAACGCCTCGATCCAATACCCCCCCCCCACCCGATCTCTTTGAAAATGTAATATGCACAACTAGAACTCAAGGGGAACCTTCATATCAAATTTCAAGAAGATCCCATCAGTACTTTCTGAGAAATAGGGGTAACAATCTTCCTTTGATAAAATCCAAGATGGCCCCCTGTAGGCCATGTTGGATTCCGATCTCTCTGAAAATGTAATATGCACAACTCGACCTCAAGGGGAATCTTCATGTCAAATTTCAAAGAGATCCCTTCAGTCCTTTCTGAGAACTTTTAGTGATTTTACTTAAAATTGTTAACTGAGAAATATTGCAGTGAGATTGCGACGTCTTCTGCGACGTCCGCACTCCACACCATAACCTTTACACCAAAACAGTGTTACTGATGCATCTTTAAATTGTAATGATATCAATAAAAAAACGATGTTCTATTCCAATTCCATAATATTTTAAACACAGACAATAATGTCTTTATGTAATTCATTGAACTGAATTAAATAAATTAACGGTAATGGCAGTTAACACATTTATATAACCACAATATTTTTTTTATTGACTGAATCCGTCTTCAAAAATTTGAAACTGGTGACAGATTTTGACAACTAGGGATTTTTTTTTTTGCTTTTTGGCACCACAAATTCTTCAACCAGTGCAACCCCCGAGTTGTAAACTAAATGAACTTTGTTTACAATAGATTAAATATCATTTTGTTGTTATTTTCTTTATTGATTTTATGTTTTCATCAATTATTGATTTTATATTTTCATCAATTTTGGGGTGGGTGGGGAGAGTCAAATGAATTTCCTTGGGGACAACCAAATTTCTCAAATGAGTTGTCCCCCATTCTAGTGAGTTTTGAATTCTTATTTCACACCCTGTTTTAAGTCAAACAATTCCACGCATTTTTGATAGATTCTTAAATCTGATTGACTGAGCAAGCCAAGTTGAGATCATTATTCTCAGACTTGAGTAAATTCTCAAGTTTGATGGTGCCGGACCCAGATGTCGATGATATGCCATTACCTTTCCTGTGATGTATGGCGTTCTTTGCCGTAGGTAGGACTGTCTTCTCTGGTACAACTTTCTGCTGCTGTTACATGCTGACATCCAGTCTTTGCTTACAAGACACATTCTGAAAGGAATAACGAACTCTGTATTCTAGTTCTGGGCTTGATTAAATACATGTAGTGATGTACGAGGCTGAGGCGTAGGAGAAAGATTTCACAATGAATTAAATACAACACACCATAATTGTAATCTTACACAGCCTCAGGAGTTCAAAATTCTTCTTAGATACTCAAGTCTGGGACATGGAAAGTAAATTTCTGACAAGTCCAATTGAGAAATTTGAAAGTCCATACTGAATTTTGTTTATTACTATAAATTATAATAAGTACATGTAAATACAATAAAATTAAATGAATGCAGATCAGACACGTACCTCGAACTTAAGGTAATTCTAAATGCTAAGTCCGTACCTGAATTAACCAAGTCCCAGACTTTGGACTCAGGGAATTTTGAACCCCTGCTTTCAACAGATTTGTAGTCCAGGACCCAGTCGCACAACAGGTTGTTAGCGTTAACGTGAAGTTAACCAATGTTATACCAATGGACTAACAGTACGTTAAATTTAATGATGCGTTGTGCAACCGGGTCCAGGCTTTTTCTATAATTGCCACAGGACCAACATTTGGCCCCATTGCCAACGCTGAATGTGTTTCACCCAATTAAATGGCAATTTGATGGAAAATTCTCCTGATTTAGTTTACAGACCACGGTTGTAATGAAAATGAGTTAATGGCAATAATGCAGAGGAAATGTACAATGTAATTTTAAAAAGAGATTTTTTTTATCACAATTGTGCCAACTATTTTCCCAGTTTAACACAAATCCACAATAAAATTACTACCGGTAGATCTGTGTTAGTGTTAATGTTGCGTTGGCATAAATATTCTTAAAATGGCCAGAAAAAGACCAGTGTAAATTTTAATAAACATTTAAATCATATTCATATTTTGATTTGACATGGAACATTTTTTAACGATGGCAATTATACAATGACTTACAAAAACTTAGATATATATATAATATATATATATATATGTTTTATAGATATCACACAAAACACAGTGGACAAATCACTGGAAATTCAGATTTAAACAAATATCAAAGAGAATTGTAATAAAAATGTAATAAAAAATGTGACTTGAAGCGCCATATTTAATTTTCAAGTCAAGTACTCGACATGAGCAACTCCAATGATTTAATCATTCTCAATTGCATTTTGTACAAGATTGCTCAGCAATTTGGGTGTCAGACATGAAAATATAAGTTAGTAAATTGCTAAAATTGACAATTTGTGACACTGACAACCATGATTAATTTTAGCTGTCACTGATTGGCTACTGGCTTCAAGTGTTGTTTTATCATAGTTTTTGTACCATCCAGGCTAATAATTGTATACAAGCAAAAAGAACAGTTAGTTTTAATTTGACTCGATGGGCTTCCCTAAGCTCTGGGTTCAAATTAAAAGCCCCCAAGGGAGTGTATAATTGTTGTCCAGTTATCTATAGATTTATACCAGAATTATGTAAAACAGCATGTCTTTGATATACAGGTTTGTATAATAATATATTTAATCAAAGGAACAGATCTCAGGTAAAAAGCTCTTATCTTGGATATAAGTATCTTACAACATTTTATTACTGCATTTGTTTGTTTTATTGCATATAATTATATCTGCAGGTCACTGCGATATCTTAGGGTTGAAATAATGATTGTACAGTAACACATGAAAACTACACCGAGTATTTGTTATTTTTATGTTTAGACAAAAAATAAAATAACATTAAAAAAGATGTTTGACGCGAGCTGAAAGACCCACATTAAAAAAGCCCCATCTCAAATTATTTCAGGAAATTTTGCCCACTTTATTATTTTCTATTGTCTTATAGGGTGGATTACTCTGAATTATGAAATCCAAAATTTTGTTCAATTCACGATGACATTTTAATGTGAAAAGAAAATTTAGCCTACTGACTTACATGTACCCACTTCTATTTTACCGAGTTTAAATGTAGTCGGGGCATGACAAGAAATATGTTTTTTTTTTTAAATGAATGAATATAATGAATGCCTTAAAAGCGTACATGTAGGACTTTCGGTTAATCCAGAGATTTTGAAATTCACCAGTCTTACCAGTAAATTTTACATTTCTCTGATAACTGGTCCAAATGACCGGTAATACATATGTATTCCATTTCATTTCGGTACATCGATTTACCCAAAAGGACCCAAAAGGACCCAAAAGAACCCAAAAGGACCCAAAAGGAACACAAAAGGACCCAAAAGGAACACAAAAGGACCCAAAAGGAACACAAAAGGACCCAAAAGGAATTAATGGGAACGATTTTATAAAGATTTTATATTTATTTCAATAAAAATGTTGCAATAAAGAACTTTTTCTGTGTTTATTGATGTTTAAAATTCATTACAATTATTTTTAGTAATGTAATTAACTAATTATTTGTTTATCCAATCAAATGATCGTGCATAATTGAGTTGATTAAAATATCCAATAGAATTTCATTAATTAAATTATGAGAACTTAATTATGAGACGTTGGTGTTATAAAAGCAGGTTCTCTTTTCACTTCTCTCTCATCAAACAAATTTCGGACTGGAATTTAAATCACTTAGCCGGTAAGTACCAACTTTAATTTCTTGTATTACCTATAAAATTAATTTATATATGTATTTCACGACAAAATTAATTCTGTAATAAAATTATATATCAGAAATAAGCACTAAGCCCTTGGCTTACATTTATCAATATTCCCAAATAGTTTTTATTTCAACCACATATTTATTTTTATAGTAAAAGTTTACTAAATTGATTTTATAGTAAAAGATAACTGTTATAAGATCGGGGTTTCTTTTTCTTATTTTAATTTTTTTGTCGCTTGGTATTTTCAGATTTTCATCATGGTTCGCCGTCAGGCTATCAAAAAGAAGAACGAGTGGCCATGCGGTGCGTGCAAGAAGAACTGTTTAAATTCTAGCTTGTTCTGTGCCGTTTGTGAAAAATGGTTTCATAGTGATTGCGAAAAAGTGAATAAACAAACTCTAAAACTTCTCTCGGACATTCCTGAGGATTATATCTGTTCATTCTGCCGGTGTGAGGATGGACATTTTGATTACCTCATGGGGATCGAACGGCTAAGAAAGGGTAGGGTACTTAATTAAGGCGTAGTTAAAGCAATATGAGCTGTATTTTTTTGTTTGTTTTTTTTTGTTTCAAAAACCTGCTAGTATGCATTTTCCACAAAATATGGCAAACAGAAATTAAAAAAAAACATGATATTTTTTTTGTCACTGTAGTAGAAAAGAACACATTAGTTTTTTAAAAAATCAACATGAAAAAAATGCAGCTCATATTGCTAGATAACATAGATAATTCGATAGATATAAAACGTAGATTATATAAAATGCATGATGAAATTATAACAATCATCGGCATTTATAAAAGTCAGTCTATATAAGTTTACAATGAAAAAATGCTTATTAGATATTAAACAGTTCAAATTATCGACTCCGCATAGCCCATTAATATCAATTATGATATAATGAGATAATTATATGGATAGATGATGGCAACCCCATACACGTGCCGTTAATTCTTAAAACAACACGATGATTACCTTGCTGTTTTAATAATTTAACTATTAGCAGCTGATTAGTGATATGGCTTCTCCCCATTACTTCAGTCAATTCAATTCGTAATTATTATAATAATAATTATTATTTGATTAAGAAAGAAAAAAAACCTAAATTATGAATATATAAAGATAAAATCATGTGGACCAGTACCATGCCGCCTAAACCAAACAAGCAGTGGACACCCAACCATTTCGTTCCCGTCGTGCCATCAAAATCAACATCGTCGGTGCCAAACAATGACAGGAGGGAGTTCAACTTCAGCTTCAAAATTAGCCGCGGGAACAAACCACAACCTCATGAGGACACCATTGTTAAATGCCATCGGTACTACGCCAGGTTGAAAATTGATCCGGAGTACCAGAAAAGAGTAACCGTATTTACAAGGCTACCGACACCGTTCCACTCGAAGGAAAACATCGCCCTAGTGGAATATCAAGGCATATTCAAAAACCAAAAGACACCCCATGGAAACAACACCAGAACCAATGAAGCCTATTCCCGGACAGATCCACAAATTCTCCGAACAGCTGCTGCAATTACAAAGACACAACACCAGATGCCAATAAAAACTAGCAATCAGATGATGATGGACGATTCCCTAAAATGCACCAAATGCAAAACAAATAACAGACAAAGTGTACAGGGAATCCAAAAAAGACCAGAACAACCTCAAACTTACCAACATCGCAGACGAAGTCCTCGCAACCCCTTACAATGTGCCAAATGGGGAAAATAATATTAGGGAAGTGATAACAACACCAAACAAACCCCCAAGTGTGATTGTTTATTCGAATGAGAGCAGCTGGAGGACTTAAAGACAAACTGTGTAGGCCCTAAAGGCAGTGTTATAGGCATTTGATAGGACATTTAACCTTGGGAGCATGTTTCGTTACTACAACTACATACAAAAACAGGAAAATTATAAAGCGCGATACTCTCCAAAATCCCATTTTCCTTGGCCCAACATTATTGCACTGGGATGGAGAAACCGACTCCTATTACAAATTCCTGACACATCTAAATTCAAAACTGGGATTTCCGTCCGGACTAAAAGTGGGTAGTGATGAAGAAAAAGCAATAAAAAAAGCCATCCAAAATGCATTCGATAGCCCGATTCACCTGCTCTGTACTAAACACTTGAAAGACAACGTCCGCCGATATTTAAAAGATAAAGAGGGATGCAGTTCAAAGGACAGGGAGTCTATAGTGTCTATAGTGTCTTCAATTTTTGGACAAAACGGTGTTTTAAACAGTGATGACTCTTTCTCGTACGATTCAAAAATTGCCGACTTGGATTCATACCTAAACAAATTTCCACATTTTAAAAGTTATTTCCAAACCCGTTTAAAGCCATTGTTGGATAAATATGTTTTCCTCCCACTACAAAATGGAACCGTCACAGAGCAATGGACCAACAATAACTCCGAGTCCATGAACAATCGGTTAAAACAATCCCTTGACTGGAAGCCACACAAAATGCCCGACTTGATAACCAAAATTAACGAAATATCCGCGTTCCAAATTAATGACCTAAGACGAGCGATCCATGGCAACGGAAATTATATCTTGGAGGACACCCTTCAACAGCACCGAGTACCACCAGACGTCTGGGTGAAGATGAGCCAATCGGAGAAAAAGAGGAAAACATGGAAACTTCTTTCCCAAAAACCGATTGAAGCTGACAAGAGACAGTATATCAAGTCCTCCAGATGTAGCTTCCAGGTAATTATTTCAATTTACCATGCACTGCATTATTTATATGGATATCTGAATATTTCATATTAAATCTCTTTAAATTGAATTCCATCATTTAATTCAATACAGTGTACTATTAAATCTAAATCTTATCTTTTTAATTATTCCATTTTTTTTTAATTACATAGGTACCACCGACATCGAAGGGTAGCCCAGAAACCGTGCCAGAGAAAACGCCCAGAGCAGAGCGCACCCGGCTCGGTAATCCCGATTTAGACTTTCCCAAATCACTTGTGACTATTCCCGACTGTGACTATACAAAATATGACCGTACCGAATGTTTCTCTCTACCGGATGTGACTATACCAAATGTGACTACCCGAGAGTGTGAGTGAATGACTACCCGATTGTGACTAAAAATCAAAAAATGTTTGACTGTAAATAAGTTTGATTTATTGTTAGACTCGTATGCTTGGGAAAACTGAGTCTGGGCCTTGGTAGGGCGTCGTTTAAAAACGATTAAGAACAGTTTGATCCACATACGAGTCTGTAGAATGAAATCAAATCAGAATTAATTTCGATGGCTTATGTATGTGCCTTGTAAATATTTTTAGTAGATTTAATTGTCATTTGAATTGTGTTGCTATTATATTGTCTTGGTTAAAACTTGTATGCTTGGATAAACTGAGTCTGGGCCTTGGTAGGGCGTCGTGTAAAAGCGATAAGAACAGTTTGATCCACATGCGATAGGTGTGCTTTGTAAATACCTTTTAGTGCTCTTATAATTTATGTTCGTCTGACTTATTTATTCGTTGTTGTTTTTTTTATTATTATTATATTTTTTATGTGGTTTATGGTGCATGAATGTATATATTAGTGCTTGTTTTTACATAATTTCTATGGTACCTAAATTATTTATTCGCTATTCTTTTTCTATAACCTTTCTTTTAAAATAATGATGTAAACGTTTTATTTATTTCTTTAATAAGAAAAAAAAAAGGTTTCCTTTTTACATTAAACAAAATTAATTACCTCTATAATGTATTTTTTTATCTAACATTTTATAACATTTTATAACAATTTGGAACTTTGGCTTTTTGTTTTTTCCAAAATTACGAAATTTTGGCTCTTAAAATGGGTGGCCTCCACGTGGCAGAGAGCTGGGCAACGTTATCATATCAAGTACGTTTTAATGAATAAAACGTGCTTAGATAGCGGCTAAACACCCTACACTTCAGATTTTTTAATTTTTTAAACAACAATATTGTAAATTATGGCATTTAACAAACATTAAAAATCTCCTTTTGGGTCCTTTTGTGTTCCTTTTGGGTCCTTTTGGGTTCCTTTTGGGTTCCTTTTGGGTCCTTTTGGGTCCTTTTGGGTTCTTTTGGGTCCTTTTGGGTCCTTTTGGGTAAATCGATGCACCCTTTCATTTCAATTATGCAGACATGTAAAAAAAATTTCTTTGACCAGTGAAATTCCTTTATTCACTGGTCCGGCTGACCAGTAATTTTTTTATTTCAAAATGTCTGTCAATCCCAATTTACATTATAGTACATGAATAATGATGTACAATATAATTTTAATGCAGAAATGATGTATACACGTACATATTTTTCTGTCTTTTTTCTTACCTGCATAAATCCTGAGGGTCCAGGTAATCCATAATCACTTTTGTAACTTGTGTCATACACCGTTTTTGTAACTCCGAAATAATGTCTACACACTCCAAACCCATCTTTCTCCCGATCACCTGATCTGGCTCACATGGGGATATTGTTTTTAGAATTTCATTAAACTTGTCCTCTAAGCCAACTATGCCATATTGGGAATCACTAGAATCCTGGTCAACTGGATCATCCAAGTTCAATCTCGGAATAAACTGGTAATCCTGTGGAACACTGTTGGAAACGCACTCAACGGGATACAATACTTCTACAGAATTTTCCCTATGTAGATTGCTACTGACACGGAAAGGACTAGGACTTAGCTCCGGACTATTGTCTCTAAAGTGTGAAAAAGGTTTTGTTCGTGAATGCACAAGGGGTGTGACATTGCATGAAATTGTGTCATATTCAGCACTGGCGAAACTGCACACAGAATCAGCAATAGAATCTGCATATCCACTGTCATTGACGGAGCACACACTAACGGATAAAGAGCGTGGAGGCAGGGAAACATCTGTGCCTTTGCTTGTGATGGGGGTACTGGTACTGAAGGAACGAAACTTGTCCAACTCTCCTATAGGTGATGCCTTAGGTATTACAAACTGATCCTCCATAATTATTACTACAAAAGAAATATATAAAGCTTTGAAGATTGTACAAATAATTGAGGATTTTGTGAGTCCCCCTTTACTGGGTCTGTTTCAACTTTTTTTTTGTGTGTGGTGTTGGAGGCGACAAAATGTACCCAGGAAGAGACCATCAGTCTTCTTGAAGTTTAAAAAAAGATGAAAAAGACATGAACAAAAGAAAAAAAAAGTAAAATTTGAATTTCTTTCTATCTTAGCACCCAAACAATGAATGACTAATCGAAAGAAAAAGTTTACTGACAGAATTTCTTTGTTCATTTCAACACACACACGTGTATATATATATTCCACTATTTGTACTTCCATGTGACCAGTCCAAGGAAAAGGAAAAAAATGAATTCTTTTATTTAGCCTAGATAAAAAAATATAGAATCAATTAGATCAATAAATCTTCATCTACATTGTGCAAATATCAAAATTTCACATTATAGTTAGTTTTAAAGGTATACAATTTCAAATATCTTCCAATAAACTTTTTTTATATAAATTATCTTTAGTTTATAGCTACATATGTACATGTTTACAATTACCAAGTGTTTTACTTTCAAAAATAAATTATGGCTAAATTTACCTTTTTTCTGTGTCTCAGGGTCTGTGGTCAAAATAACAATAAATATAAAACTGGTAAAAAATCCAAATAATTGTTTATGACTGTGCCAGAGGCAGTTTCAAATAATTAGGTGCCCTAAGCTGTTTATAACTGGTCAGTTGATTCCTGTTGTCAGTGTTGATAATTATCATAATTATGACACCTGTAACACTCTTAATCCTTTAGGTTATAATCACTAATGAACAGGAAAAAGATATCAAAAAAGAATTTATGAAACATAAAATTCATATATCACACTTCAGTTTATTTAATGAACCGGGTCAGGGTGTCTACAAATTTAACCAGTTCATATAAAAAAAGAGGATTCCAATAAAAAAAATTGTGTATTGAGATTATAGATCTATAACAATTTATATTACAAGGCAGTGTTGATGTATATGTATGCAAATTAAATGAATAAAAATGTTAATCTACATTTTTTATCCAAATGTATTTTGTAGATTTAGTAATATGAGATTTTTTTTATAGATCTATAGTCTAGACTCCATCTCCAAATTGTCACATCACACGACACATTCTTCACACAATCACACATAACTGAATTATTGTTATTGCCAATGTCAGGTAAATTATGTGAGACTGAAATGCATTAAGAACACTTTCATCACACTTACGCAAGTTTGTACCCAAGTTATGGGGGGTCACGGCGGGGTACAATAAGGTCACTGAGAAGTTTATACATTTTTTTCACACACAACACGTCAACAACACAAAGTAAACAAACTGGACAATATCAACAGAGCCACTGTTTTGACAGCAATTGTCTATCCAAGCGCTTAAACGTGCGCTGACGATCTTTAGGCCGATTTGGCTAATGCTGTCAAAGCAAAACGCTGAAAGCGGGCGCGCCAAGTTTATTTGAAATCTGTTCTTTATTTGTAAATTGCAAATTTCATGAAACACAAATATTGTCTTTATACTTTAAAGACAAACAATAAAATAAAAAGAACAAATGTGGAAAAATATTTGCAATGATTACAGTAGTTTATTAATGCAATCGTCGTAAATGTATAAATTTGTCAACATTAGGTTAATCTTTGACCCTATCGCTACGTCAGTAACCTACTAACCAAGCGGGAACCCCGACTGGATTTTATTTTCTTCTTACCTTATTAAATGTCGACAAATCATGGAAATCTGGATATAGATCGTAACATTGGATCACTTTGATTCAGATCTCAGGTTAAATACGTCAGAAACTGTCTCGATTGTAGATATTCCAATTTTTTCTTTTGCCTCTTCGTATACTTCGAATGCCACAAATCTTATTAAAGTTTAAATCTGTCGCCAAAATTGTCATCCAATCAAATTGCAAGATTCTGAACACACTGAACGGAGAGATCGTCTATTTTCGCCGTGGCTTATGTAAGAGTCAAACGCGTTCCGATGGTTGTTTATCACGCGAGAATTTCTCTGTGTTATTGATATGAGCGAGATCAGGGGGATTACTGTTATTTCCGGCTAGGAACACGCTTGGTAGGGCTATATTCTTGGTCACATTTCATGTTAAAACTCGCCGGCCCTTACTTCTAAAAGAAAAGATTAAAAATACATCTAGTGGCTACCTTTTAATCCCCAACATCATAAGCTGTAATCCTCATCCCATTGTTTAAATTGTTGACATGTTTCTTCGAAGTTTGTAAAACGAGAACAGGTGAAATCTTGAATGTAATACACAATAGAATTTGTTTAATATTTACATATAAAGAAGTCAAAACTCGGATTAAACTAGCGAATGACAAATTTGAAAAAAAAAAATCAAATATGAACGAAGTAGTTATTTCGAATGTAAATCAAATATTTTATCGGGACTGTAACTGTAAGACCTATCGATATCAATTTCAGATATTGAAATAAATGAGGGGTTTTTAATTTTGAAGTGATGTCTGAATTGTGTATTTGATGTTTATCTAAATACCAGTAATGTAGTGAATCTGCCATTTAATTTTTGCAATCCCTTTAATTTATTTCCGATATTTTTAAAGTTCAGATGGTTGCAGTTTTGGGTATGTTTGCAATCTACATTAAAAATTGGTAGGCTACAAAGAATAACCGAAATGGCACTTGGTCACCGAAACGACAGGGTATTGACCAAAATGACGCCAAAATACACCGAATTAACACTTATTTAATAAAGCTTTGGTTATTTTCTAATACTGAAGTAATTGTCAAAATAAACAAAAGTAATGAAGTTAAATATAATTATTTTGGTTAATTAAAAAAAATATTAACACAAATGTCCTCTTTCTGTTTCTCATTCTACAGGAGTGTTATTTTTCTTTTTAAATAGAATAGATGGCAAATTGATGCTGTTACTATTTATTTTCAGTTTACTTGTGGTATTAAAGGATCAATTCGGTTAATACCCTGTTATTTTGGTTAATACCCCATCATTTCGGTCATTCTTGTTCATGAGGTGTCAGAGGAAATTCAGCAATATCCTTTCTTCTCAAAAGTAACAATATGAATGTAAATACGGTCTTTTAAGCTCAAACTGATCATGAATAACACAAATATGCAAAAATATTGACTATGCTGGTGTCATTTCGGTGTATTATAACATCATTTTAGTGAATAGGTGTCATTTTATCTATGGACCCATTGAAAATAGGTTGCTGCTAATCTTTTTGGGAATTCCATCATGGACCGTTTTCTTATGCTGTGTTTGTGTTTCTCCCTAAACGCAGCATAACATAATGGCCCAAGTCAGAATCCCCAAAGGGGTTACTGCAAACACGTAATTTTAACAAAAATATGTATATTTGGTGTCTGTTTACAGACATGTTCATTACTACATGTATGGCTTTCATTTCACCCAAAACATGGATACATTAGTAACACTACATATAATTTTGATACGGAAATATTAGCCAAAACACTAACAGCAAATTGAAAGTTTTTTGTAGTCCCTAAGCAGAATATCAACAAATATGTAGGCCCCCCCCCCCCCCACCTGAATTGACCTGTCCATTAAAACATGAACAACTTTTAAATTTGATGATATCACAATACTTGACACCTTGGACAACACCGGAAATGCATTGTGACGCCAAGAAATCCGACTAACTTTTGCGAAAATGCAGTGTGCCAATTGTCATCAATACAATGAAGATTTGACTTGATTTTTCTAGTCGATATCATTTTTTAAAAAAAGGTCACTGTAAAATTATTTGAAGCAAAATGAAGTTTAGGTACAAGCACAAGAAGTATCGGTATAAAAGTGAAATGTTAGCCCATAAACCCCTAAGTCACATTTGGACTTGCCCATTTTATAAAGTGGTTAAGTCCACTGTTAGAATTAAGGGGTGTATGATTTAGAGTAAAAAATTTATAATCCTGAACTCAGAAAATAGACCATACTGTTTATTGATCTGGGTGAGTCTAAATGTGACCGCAGGGGTGGATGAGATAACGCATTATGGTATGAAATGTTTAAGAAGCTGGTGTACAGTAATTAACTCTCGGCTTATTTCTTTAGCATAGACACCATGGAACAAGGAAGAGAAACTCCGGGTTCTGAGAGGAAACAACAAACCATGATATACATTTGCGGCGGTAAGTGAATTTTATCTATTACTTTTTTATACATCAGGGTTCCAGGTCCCGTTTTGAGTCCCGGACTTTCACCCGTTTTTTATGCTTGACAAATTTGCCATAGGCACATGGGTCATTTTTACTTTAGATATATTTTACAGAAGAGTCAATCTGAAGTTTCTCACGAAGATGTGTTAAGTACTAAAGAAACAAAGTCTGATGGAACTTCAGAAATGTGCCGTAACTACTATGGACAAATGAAGAAAAAAATCAAATTAATATTAGATTAAAAAATTAAATCAGATGTAAATACCTAGATCTATTCATTTTAAAAATGTACTCTGACATGGCATTTGGCCTACTATCAGGGCTTGACATTAAGGTTTGTCCGATTGTCTGTGTCCAGGTGAAAATTGGCTCAGACAAGATAATCTTTCGAAGTACTTGTCCAAAACGACAAGTTAAAATAATCAACAGTATTTATAATTTGTGATCTCAAACCTCGGCCAAATTGATGTGTATCCATTTAATGTCTAATTCAAAAGTGAAGATTGAATTACTCAGATGAACATTGTCATAGTTTTATCTCCCTATGCATAAACATGGATGGACGTTGACTTCCGATGAAATCATAATTAAGTAGGTGTGGATGTAGAGTCATGAGGTTTTCAGAAAAATAATCACTAAAACGTTTGTCAATAGGGCTGAAATTATCGGGTTGACTCTTTTGGGAGTTATTTCCCCTTTTATGTGGATTTTCATGTTTTTGTATGTTTTTTTGACATTGTCCTGAAAAGTATTATAGGTAGAGTAAAAGTTAAAGAAGCAAAAATACTTTTCAAGACAATGTCAAAAGAAACATACAAAAACATGCAAAGATCTACAAAAATGTCAATAGGGCCAAAATTGTCAAGTCGCCTCTTATAGGAGTTATTTCCTCTTTTAAGTGGATTTTTCATGTTTTTGGACATTGTTTAACATAATCTTGAAAAGTATAATGGATAGAGAGAAAGTGAAAGAAATCAAAATGTTCAGCATGTTAAGATCTATAAAAAGTCAATAGGGCCGAAATTGTCAGGTCACCCCTTTCCAGACTTATTCCCCCTTTTAAGTGGATTTTTCATGTTTTTGGATATATTTTTTTTTTACATTATCTTGAAAAGTATAATAGGTAGAATAAAAGTGAAAGAATAAAAAATTTCAGCAAGCAAAAATCTATAAAAAAGTCAATAGAGCAGAAATTGTCAGGTCACCCCTTTTGGGAGTTATTTCCCCTTTTAGAAAATTTTTGGTGTTTTTGACGAAAATTAGAAGTTGTTTTTGTCAAATTTGAAACATTTTTGATTTCTTCTAAAGAACCAGTGGACTAATTTTAGCCAAACGTGACTCAAATTTTTTCTCGGGTGCCCGTTAAGGCCCATTGGACCTCTTGTTGTATTTTATCATATTCTCACCTTTTGGTAAAAACCACCGGTAAGCCTAGGCCTAAATAAAAACTGAGAACATGATATACGGGTATGTTTCGTGGTGTGCCTCAATACCATGAAATTGATTTAAATACAGAAATCATTAGACTGAATACGGTTAAAATCATTAGACTGAATACAGTTAAAATCATTAGACTAAATAGGGATTTTCTTTAACATAAAATATCGCTATTGACCACTGCTGGCAATATATAGCACACTAACGATGAAAAACAAATTGCAGGAACATCTATATATACTCAAATATGGAATGCATGTATTGGCCCCTATGTAGGCCTACGTAGGCCCTTCATTCAAAAAAGGAATAAAAATGAAGTTTGAAAGGGGATTTGATTAAAAAAAATCTCATTCTATAAATGTCAAAAGTACTTGGACAGGAGGAATGCACTTTACCGGTACATTAAAAGAAGGGACATTGCTATTTAATACAAATTTTACTACGACATAGATCACACATTTGGCTATCATTACACATTATTCACCGATTGAACTTTGACCCTGACTGCTTACGTTGTATGGGTTGATTCAAGTATTTTCAAATCATTATTCACTGATTGAACTTGTAAAAAATGTAAAAAAAATCGACACGTGTTTACACAGCAATTATCACACTTGAAGAAATAATTATAAGAAGATGGGAAGTATAAATCTAAAGCCTGTGTATTACTGGCGTGTCAAAGAGTAATTTTAGACACAAAAAAAAACAAACAAACAAAAAACAATGGAACTACTACTACTACATATTTTGGACGGTTTAATTTTGGCCATTTTAATAGGATGGCCAAGTTGTCCAAACTTAAACAATAGACAATGTATCTATACAATTTACAATAGTAAGTTGTAAACAGTATATGATATGCAACAGAGATTAAAGACATGTCATGATGAAAATGACTACTTCACGAAAATAGTAAACCTCCATATATTGCCAAACCCGTTATACTGCCAATATTAAGGAAAACAAAAGATGGCGGTATATTGTGGGTGAACTGTATATATTTTTTAATCCTTTGTCACCTTTGAAATTTTTCTTTGGAAATTACGGACAAGAGGATTTGGGATTCTGACAAGTTAATTTTTTGTTCCGATGGGACAAGTGAAAAAAGATGCTTAATGTACAGCCCTGACCTTGCAACTTTGATTGGCTGAGCCTTTTCAGGTTGACGGTTGTGTATTGATAGGCCTTGCCTGGACATTTACATAAAGTGCAGAGAAACTTATAGTTTTGACTCTTTAATTTTGAGTTTTGACCCTGGGGTCAATGACCCCTGACCTCTAGTGGATACCCCGTTACATGTATTGTCCAATTCACAGAACTTGTCAAGGAGCCAAGGATTCTACTAAATTATCAGTTATTACAGGAGATGCGTTTTAATCCCCACTGAATGCCAGTACATATACATGTGTACAGTAGGTATAATGGCAGGTTGAAAAGGTTACACTTGTCAGTTTAATATTAATGTCTTTATGCTGCATTACCTAAAATTTGAACTCTTCCAGGTCAAGAAAGATTTGCAAGACTCCATGATACCTGTCACATAGTCTGCATACTAATACCTGTCACATAGTCTGCATACTAATACCTGTCACATAGTCTGCATACTAATACCTGTCACATAGTCTGCATACTAATACCTGTCACATAGTCTGCATACTAATACCTGTCACATAGTCTGCATACTAATACCTGTCACATAGTCTGCATACTAATACCTGTCACATAGTCTGCATACTAATACCTGTCACATAGTCTGCATACTAATACCTGTCACATAGTCTGCATACTAATACCTGTCACATAGTCTGCATACTAATACCTGTCACATAGTCTGCATACTAATACCTGTCACATAGTCTGCATACTAATACCTGTCCACATAGTCTGCATACTAATACCTGTCACATAGTCTGCATACTAATACCTGTCACATAGTCTGCATACTAATACCTGTCACATAGTCTGCATACTAATACCTGTCACATAGTCTGCATACTAATACCTGTCACATAGTCTGCATACTAATACCCTTTTGAACTGTATATGTTTTGGTTTTTTTTTCCAGAATGCCACCAGGAAAACGAAATCAAAGCAAGAGATCCAATCCGTTGTAGAGAGTGTGGGTACAGAATTATGTACAAGAAAAGAACCAAAAGAAGTATCCTTCATATTCAAGTGATAATACATTGTATTACTAATTAACTATTGTAATATTGGCCTATTATGGAACTTTCTGCCCCCCAAAATTTGAAATTCAAAACTTCGTCAGTATTGAAAAAAATCAACCAGTATTGAAGTGTCATGACCAAATGAAAATTGAAGTTAGAGCGGGTGCTACTGTTTTTCAAATTGAGCCATAGGTGCATCTTTTCCATGCAGAATCGGCCTAGCTGGATTTCATATTGGCTGATATAATGATTTTTATCAATTGCTGAATCATAAGTTGTCTCCCCTTTGTTCATTTAGACAGGCACATTTATCTTTGGTTTTACACCCCCCACTGGTCCAGGTAAATGTCAATGTGTATTTCGACTTCTGCTTATCAGAATGAAGTATTTCGACCTCATAAAAGAACATTAGAAATATTTGAAAGAAGTGTCATTTTGAAACCTTAACTTCTCAATCAGTGATTGTGTTTGATGCAAGGTGATGGCAACTGGGGAATACATGGCAGGGCAAAAAGAGTGAAAGAACTTTGTGATTAATCTGTGGTTCTAACGCTGAAAGTGAGAGACTGAATCATTATCATTATTTCTTTTTTTTTCGTGGACTTGCAGACTTACATAAAAAAGTCATTTTCATAATTGCTGTGTTCAGCCAAAGCAATAAACTTTACGATAAGAACATTAGGAAGAGGAGAAATCTTTCATGCATCACTGCTGCAGGGTTCCACTGACTTTAATATACAATACGTTGCTATGATTACCAATTTACCAGTCGTTTTTTTTTTTAATAGCTTGTATATACCAGTAAACAAATACAGTCAAACCTCTTTATAATGCCCCTTGTTTCATTCGCCACCTAGCTTTACACCACACAATTTTTGAAAGTCCACTTTTCCAATTTCACTTAAAACTTAACAAAAAGTGGCAGTATAAGGAGGTTTTACTGTATTTAAAAATATAAATGCTGAGAGAGAAGGAGAAAAACAATTTTAAGGTGTGAAAGTGTTGTAATTACATTTTCAAAATCATTTCTAGGAAAAATCGGTAATTCAAAGTAGATTTTGGCATTGTATATATATATATATATATATATAGATATATATATATATATATAGATGAAACTTTTGCCTTCATTTAATTCTTGCTGATAAATATCAGGGCAAATTTGAAATGAATCCATAAATTTTGATAATGTTAACTCATCAACCCTAACAAACAATGGACTCTTCTGAAAATCCATGACTTGGACCAGTCCATGTGTGCCTTTAGAGGTGAATGAGTTAAAAGGGGTGGGGGGATTACCGGGAAATAATCCAGGTATAGTGCATACAATTGAGTTTGTTATCTTCATAGTTACCATGGTTATGTGTACCAAAATCCACTTTTTATTGTAAGTGAGGATACATTTACATGGCACCCAAATTTTTTTGTGAGAAGTGCATATTAAAATTATTTAAATCGACATGTACTTGAATTATATATTGTATATGGGATGTTTCTGTTCATTATCATGAACTTTGACCCAGCTTTAGACGGACTTCGGTCTTTTAAAGTTATTAACAATGGAGGAATTATGGTAATGAATATGATTTCAAAACCAAGTACAGTAAAACCTCACTTATAGACCACCAAAATGACCGACATAAAGTGGTCTGATTAGTGAGGTGTTACAGTAAAACTTCGCTATTAAGAACACCAAATCGAGCAACTCAAAGTGGTCTGATTAGTGAGGTGTTACAGTAAAACTTCGTTATTAAGAACACCAAATCGACCAACTCAAAGTGGTCTGATTAGTGAGTCATTTCAGTGGAACCTGGCTATTAAGACCACCTAAGTGACTGACTCAAAGTGGTCTGATTAGTGCAGTGGTCTCTTAAAAGTGGGGTTATGTACTTTTAAGATATTTATCAAGAGGCAAATTTGTAGTCTGAAATGTGAAGTGGTCTCCTAAGTGATGTGGTCTGTAGGCCAGGTTTCACTGTATACAAAAAAAAAAAGAAGACGTTAATATATATTTGCACTGACTGAAATCTTCTACAGTATAGAATTTTTATCATTTTATAAATACATATCCATAATCAATGTAGTAATGAACTGAATAATTAAACATTAATCCTCTTAATACATTATTCTTCAAGACATACAGACATTTAAACAAATTAACTCGTTATAAATATATCCATATTAAGATAGATCCATTGAATTAAGCACCATTTCAAATCTTCCAAACATTTAAAAATGAGATGGTAAAATTGTACCCATGAGATAGAATCAATGTTATAAATTAAACATACTTCTATGACAATGGTATTAAAAAAATTTTCATGATGGAGATAAACAAAATTGTAAAATTACTGTTTATCCTTCAAAACTTCAGGGATTAGAGGGATGGTTCACCCAAAATACAAGTTGAGTTTATCTGAAAGAGATTATCTTCCTGATTCCAAAACTGAAAAAATATTTTCAATCGGACCACGCATTTGCACGAAATCAACTTTTAAAGTTCAAAATTAAGGTGCTATGGGGAAATCCCGCTTCATGATAGAAGGCGCTGTTTTCATGAATAGCCAACAAGCCAGGAAAACGTGCTTTGTAATTTTTTTTTTTTTTGGTCACTGACAAAAAATAAATTTATTCAACAGAGAAGTATATATCATTACTTGTTTGAATGAATAAAAGACTATTTCTTTTTTATATCACCGCTATATGGAAATGCCAGCATCCTATGTCCACAGCTATAAGTCTAATCCGCTGTTGTGTATAATATCCCGTAAGCGCGACTTTCAGAAGTTGTCATGTCTGTATCTACATCTTTTAATCCCTTTGATGTTAGGAAATCATTTTAGTTATAATGAAATGACACGTGGCTATTTAATTGAGTGTCGGTAAACGTCAAGGATGAAATATAAGATTAACTTTAGAATAGCCGATATTAGTAAATAAACATATTATAATCTCCCAACGTTAGCCATATGTTAAAGTAAGTATGAGACAATTATTCAGTAAGCACTGCAGAAATGTATCGTTATTTTTACAAATGTGTATTGAACATTAATTACTAATTTCAATACATTAAACATAAATGAATCTTTATATATTATTACTGAAAACGGCAAAACGTACATACTTCCGGTATATACATGTATTTATAGTCATATCTCTCTCTCTCTCTCGCATGCGCCCGTGCACATCACCTATCGTAAACGATGTATTAATTGTTGAAATATCATTAAAGGCGAAGTTTTAAGATCCATCCACTACCTGTACAGGTAACTCATTCTGTAGGCTCAATTAGCTTGAGTATGTTACCTCTGTGGGCCATTTGTCTGTTCAGTCATGTGAGAAAATACAACAGACTTGGTATAGAAACAATTAGAATTTTACCTCCTTGCATGTACACCAACTTCATCCATTGTTTTGACATTATGCCGGATAATCATTTATGAAGAAAATAATAACTGCCTAGACAGCTAAATGTTCCAGGATTTGGTATAGACGTAGACAGATCAATCGACAGGTTGACGTTTGACAGTCGATTTGGTGAGAGACATGCACTCAAAAAACAAAAATGTGCTCGAACGAACAACTTATAATATCCAGCTGACAAACGAAGAAATTGAATTTTATTTCTGCGAATTAAAATTTCTATATAATTTCGAATTGTAATTACAGTCTATTCTATCATCAACATTTGGGGCATGTATACTTTCGTACGAAAACCTGAGGTAAACATGCATGGATGTAAAACCGGGGACGTCCCTGATTATTCTGAAACCTGTAAATTTGAGTACCTCGGTATTTACCTGGAGTATTTACTATCAGTGAAGAGAGAGAGAGAGAGAGACTTGGACAATGCACTTTTGATAAAAAGTCACATAAGCAGTAATCGTGTTCTTTACAGTCATCAATGCTACTATAACACAAGCCAACCGACTTTATACACAGCCCCCCCCCACAAGCATGAGTATGTGTGACACATTCCTGAATGTGGACAGTCACAGCGGGTGTTTTTATAATGATAGACATATTTCGGAATCCTCGACCCTATACAGAAATCAAAACACATGCTATACACATCTCTAGGTATATCTAGACTTTTTAATTCGAGCAAAACGGATCCAATCAATAATTATTTATAACAAAAACAGATTTTAAAATTTTTATTTCATTACCATTTGACTTTTTAAAATTCGAAACCCAACATTTTAATATAATTTGAGGAAAAAATGTGATCCGGAATTTGTAAGCATATATGTACATAGTGTATATGAAAAGAAGGGTGTAGCCTACGTCACAAACAACAGAGGGCGCTGTGTTTTTTGAGTGTTTGAAAAACAACATGGCTGCTTCCTATATCTGTTACTATATCGCCATAAAACGGCTATATCTCAGTTATTTCTTGTCAGAAAAACATAAAATTTTCGGAATATATTCTGGGAATCATAATAATTATTTTACACAAAACTTGTCAAAATGGTGAACCATCCCTTTAAGGATTATAGACCCTTAAACAGTAACTGCAGTCCAGTGACTTTGCCAGTCTTCCGGTTGGCAAAATGATACAGATTCCTGGAAAATGACGTCAAGAAACAATCAGTTACTATAACAACGTCTATGTTTTTGCGGGTATCTGTATCATTTTGCCAATTGGAAGACTGCCAAAGTCAAAGGACTGCAGTTACTGCTAAAGGGTCTACATGGACATATACAAAATCATTTACTGATATTGATCTTAATTCATCGTTATCACCATCCACGATTCAGCTTTTCAAGTTTGTCTTTTTCTCAACATTATCTCCATCCACGATTTAACTTTTCAATTTAATCTTTTTCTCGCTGTAATCACCATTTGCAATTCAACTGTTCAATTTTGTCCTCTGACTCTCTGTTTTCACCATCCGCGTTTAACTTTTCAACTTTATCTTTTTCTCGCTGTTATCACCATTTGCAATTCAACTGTTCAATTTTGTCTTTGACTCTCTGTTTTCACCATCCGCGATTCAACTTTTCAATTTTGTCTTTTTCTGCACAGTGTAATCCTGTCTGAGCGGGTGTAAAATCAGGATTTAAGGAAAGTGACTTTTTCATATCGGCTATAGCCTCATCAAAACGACCTGAAATGAAATTTTACGAATTAACGACAACGACAATTCTTCCACCATTTCCATGAGATTCAATACTGTCAAATTTTTTCTATTCCGTACAGTTTTTGTCAGAAAAGTTTGTTCTCAAATCACTTGATTCAAACTGAAAAGGGCAAGGATGCTTCTGGTTCCGTAATATTTACATTGACAAAATTCTGAGATATCTTGTTTCAGTTCATGCGTGAGAAATAAAGTTTTGTTTCACGTTCTTATTTTGAAAGATGAGAAGTGTCGTCACCTTCATGCAGGCTGCTTTTCAAGTCGGGCACCTAGTACGGCATGATATCCATATTTGAAAGCCATTTACACAATCAAATGCTTAAAGGGGCATTATTTCCGAAATTCTTTTTTATCCTTTTTGCAACTTTGATTGATAAACATTAACAAAATAAAAAGACATATACTCAGGCTAGGCCGAACTTTCTGCCTGGATTTTAAGCAATTTTTTTTTGGTGATAAATCACGGAAAAAAATCGCTTAAAATCGGGGCAAAAAATTCGGCCTAATACTCGGGCATAAAAATTCTTAAATCTTTATATAATTGGTGAAAAATGCTTGAGAAACCAAGGTATGGCACGTTATAACTTGCAATTAATTAAATCGACGTTACTATTTGTATATGCATACGACACTGGGCCTGACCTTATGTTCACAAAATATAAGGTTCAAACCAAGTTTGTTATATTCAAGTTTTATTGTTCATATTCTTACCTAGTCTATAGTGTATAGTTCCTCTATTGTAGTATGTTACAGCCGAGCTTTTATCAATTTCTACACTTCTCGTGTAATCGTTTACTGCGTCGTCAAAATCCACTTTCAAATATTTTAGAAATCCACGGTTATTGTAAGCCAGAGCCAACTTGTTTCCACTGAAAAAAAAAAGGTTAATACAGCATAATTGACCCCTGTTGTCAAAATTAGACTCGCCCAGATCAATAAATAGTATGGTCTACTGTCATAAATCAGGGGTGAACAGGTTAAAATTGCAGGTAAAATCATTATAAAATTTTTATTCTAAATCATACCTCACTATATTCTGACAGTGGACTTAACCATTCTTTGAAATAGGCAGGTCCAAATGTGACTTCAGGTTTCAATGAGATAAATGCCACCAGATTTTGTCCATTATTTTCAAGGAAATAATGCATTACATGATTATATTTGGGCCTCCAAGCATCATACATTGAACCATGAAGTCGCTCACCTCAAGTCAGGGTAGGTTTGATCAATGGAATCAATGCTAATTTTGTGAGAAAGTTTGCCATTTTTCTTGCGAAAGATCGGAGGTCTCTCACTGGATACATTGTAATCAGAGTCTCTCCTCCACCATAAAAAACTGGCCACCACTATACGACTAACGAATTGTTGTAAAACTGGCCACCACTATACGACTAACGAATTGTTGTAAAACTGGCCACCACTATACGACTAACGAATTGTTGTAAAACTGGCCACCACTATACGACTAACGAATTGTTGTAAAACTGGCCACCACTATACGACTAACGAATTGTTGTAAAACTGGCCACCACTATACGACTAACGAATTGTTGTAATGGCCACTAACGACTAACGAATTGTTGTAAAACTGGCCACCACTATACGACTAACGAATTGTTGTAAAACCACTATACGACTAACCACTATAAACTGGCTAATACGAAACAAAATTGTTGTAAAACTGGCCACCACTATACGACTAACGAATTGTTGTAAAACTGGCCACCACTATACGACTAACAAATTGTTGTAAAACTGGCCACCACTATACGACTAACAAATAGTTGTAAAACTGGCCACCACTATACGACTAACAAATAGTTGTAAAACTGGCCACCACTATACGACTAACAAATAGTTGTAAAACTGGCCACCACTATACGACTAACAAATAGTTGTAAAACTGGCCACCACTATACGACTAACAAATTGTTGTAAAACTGGCCACTATACACTAACAAATTGTTGTAAAACTGGCCACCACTATACGACTAACAAATTGTTGTAAAAAAACGACCACTATACGAATTGTTTGTAAAACTGGCCACCACTATACGACTAACAAATTGTTGTAAAACTACCACTATACGACTAACAAATTGTTGTAAAACTGGCCACCACTATACGACTAACAAATTGTTGTAAAACTGGCCACCACTATACGACTAACAAATTGTTGTAAAACTGGCCACCACTATACGACTAACAAATTGTTGTAAAACTGGCCACCACTATACGACTAACAAATTGTTGTAAAACTGGCCACCACTATACGACTAACAAATTGTTGTAAAACTGGCCACCACTATACGACTAACAAATTGTTGTATGTGGCATCAAACACCATTCCAAATTCAAATTCATTATGCATGTTATGGTGTTGGCTTGTGTCCATAAAATGAGTCATAACTTATGATACCTCAACTTTAGTCGGGAACGCATTTGTGTATATTCAGATGTGAAATTCTCAACAGGAATGGATGTAAAAACAAGAGGCCCAAAGGGCCTTAACGGTCACCTGAGGGAAATGTATAATTGGGAAAGGTTCATTGGAATAGGGGGTCCTTTTCAAAGGAGGCTGCATCAAATAATTTGCATTTTCTGTCTATTGAAACTTTGTCAAATATGGATCTTTGTAATTTTTACTCATAATTCAATTGTTGCTTTCAACTTCTTCATTTGTGACAGTATATATTAAACTTTTCAAGATAATAGGACAAAACTGTCTAAAATGTCAGAAAACCACTAAAAAGGGAAAATAACTCCCATAATGGTCGACCTGGCATTTTCGGCTCTGTTGACTTTTTTTTTTAGATCTTTGCGTGCTGAACATTTTTTCCTTCTTTCACTTTCTCTCTAACTATTATACGTTTCAAGATAATTGGACAATACAGTCCAAAACATAAGAAATCCACTAAAAAGGAAAAATAACTCCCATAAGGGTCGACCCGGTAATTTCAGCCCTGTTGACTTTTTTTGTAGATCTTTCCATACTGAACATTTTTGCTTCTTTCACTTTTACTCCAGCTATTATACTATTCAAGTTAATGACAAAAAAAAACATCCAAAAACATGAAAAATCAACTTAAAAGGGGAAATAACTCCCATAAGGGGTGACCTGACAATTTCTGCCCTATTGACTGTTTTGTTGATCTTTTTGTGCTGAGCATTTTTGTTTCTTTCACTTTTACTCTAGCTATTATACTTTTCAAGATAATGTCAAAAAACATCCAAAAACATGAAAATATACAAAAAAGGGGAAATAACTCACAAAAGGGTCGACCTGACAATTTCCATCAAAATAAAATAGTGGTAGATTTTTGCAAGACACTCATTTTAAGGTAATGTTTTTTTCTAGCTTTAATAATTTTAGAGATACATGCATTAAATAAAAAATATCTGCTGACTCATTCATTCTATATTTAGCCATAATCGGTCCTAGCTCCTTTTCATCTGCAAACTTTATATGGCTTTACATGGTTATACTTTCTATCAAGTTGGGTTCAAATTAGCCCAATGGCTCTGGAGTTGTAGTAAAAAATGTCTGAAATTCTACAAAAAAAAATTAAATTTTCCATTTACTTAGGTGTCTGTGACCTTGACCTTTGACCCCATGACCTTGAAATTTGGTCAAAATGATCCTTAGATAATTCCTAACAATTTTCTCATAAATCTTTGTATACAAATTCTATCAGTTTTGAGTTATTAAACAATTTGTCACACAATTGAATCCTGTGTCACTGAAGCGCCCCCTAGTGGCTTGTTTATGGACAGATTTCAATTTTGTTCACAAAAAACTTTATAGATATCGACTTAACCATCATGCATACAAAATTTGAAAGTCATCTGATCATTGGTTCATGAGAAGAAGATTTTAAAGATGTACCAAGTTTTGGTCCTTTTTGTCCCCTTTTGAGGCCCCTATGGGTCCTAGCCCCTTTTCAGTTGCAAATTTTATGTGGGTTCACATGGGGATGCCATATACCAAGTTTGGTTAAAATTGGCCCACTGGTTCTTGAGTAGAAGTTGAAAATGTGTAAAAGTTAATGACGCCCGACGAAAGATGACAGACAAAAGACGATTGAAATAGGTCACCCTGAGCCTTTGGCTCAGATGACCTAAAAACAAACAAATAAACAATGGACCATGGCAGATCTACGTGGTCTGTTTCTAGACCCTTTCTTACAGAATGAGACCACAGGGGCCTGCTTTCCATTACACACAAGCAATGAGTCACATAACATTCATTCTATGCAGATAAATACATATTTATGTACATGTATATGTAACCTAGGGTATATACATGTATTAAATGAAATAAAAAAAATGTTTTGTATCTCTATTGTATGTGTATTGTTTATCGTCAAAGTATATACATGTATGTCGATGTGCATACAATGCATGTAAATACTGGTGACTGTGACACGCCACTAAACACTTCTCTAAATTTTACTCACGGACGTCATACCTTAATTAACAAAGGAAATAAAATAACCGCATCCCTAATTCTAGGCTTATCAATGAAACAAAAAACATCAAACTCATTAAATATACTCTAAAACTTGTTCATAAACCTGAAGTCTGTTTGGTAAGTAATTCTTGTTAGATGTATTTGTCTGAAATTGTTTTATTTTTAGATCTATTAAAATTGTAAATTTGGTTGATTATGTTATTTTCTGTTGTCCTAAAATTTTATGATTTAGGTCAATATCTAAAGATCGTGTAGAATATATTGACATCCAGTACAGAAATAAATACATTATAGCAGTGATATATAAAACTAACTTCATCGCTGATTATAGATATCAACTAGATCTACAGTAAAACCTGCTTTAGCGAGCACCTGTGTATAAAGACCACCTGGTCACAGTCACCGTTTTCTGGTGTCTAACGTCCGTGAGTAAAATTTAGAGAAGTGTTCAGTGATGTGTCACAGTCACCATTATTTACATACATTGTACACATGTTGACATATATACTCTGACGAGTACTTGGTACCATCTGTGTAAAAATCAACTTCTATACAAGGACCACCTCCCAATAAAGACCAGTTTTCTAGTGTCCCTAGGGAGGTCGTTATATATGTGGCAGGGTTAGTTATATGGTGTTCCTACTAGCTTGAACTAGTGGGGTTTCCCCTTTAGCTCGATCGGTAGAGCACCAGACTTGTAAACCAGGGGTCCTAGGTTCGAATCCAAGCAGAGGCAATACTTGTCTCTTTTACAATGGCACCCAACGTGGGGCCTAGGTTCTTCCTGGTTAAGTGAAAGTGATTATCCTTAAATTGCCCCACAGGTGATAGCTACCTCTAAGAGAGTCGGGACGACTCTTTCAATGGAGGGGGATAATGTGGCAGGGTTAGTTATATGGTGTTCCTACTAGCTTGAACTAGTGGGGTTTCCCCTTTAGCTCGATCGGTAGAGCACCAGACTTGTAAACCAGAGGTCCTAGGTTCGAATCCAAGCAGAGGCAGTATTTGTCTCTTTTACATATGCAAGCTTCACTGTGGGGCCTGTGCTCTATCAAATCACTGGTTGAGTGAAGGGTCACATTAGTGTGAAAATGTGCCCCACAGTGTGATAGTTAGCAGGCCCTTGTGAATGAGACATAATAAATATACTTTTATAATCAGGTTAGATATTACAAGAGTTGTCGTTCTTGTTAAAGTGTCTAATATGGTGTTCCTAAACTAGTTTGAACTAGTGGGGTATTGGCTCCTTTAGCTCGATCTTGATTGTGAGGTCGTGACTTGTAGTACAGCCGGAGGTCCTAGGTTCGAATCCAAGCGGATGAGACAGTACTCTTGGTCCCGTTTTACAGTATGTGTCGGCTTCACTGTATAAGATTCTGGCTGCAAGTCTATCATAATCAAATTCTGAGCCCTTCACGGCAAGGGTCACGTATAGTGTGAAAGATTCTCATGGACGATTCATTGCTTATCTTAAGATTTAGAAAGCAGGCCCTATCGTGAATAGGGACATAATAAATACAATATATTTTATAATCAATCTTAGATATTACAAAGAGTTGTCGTTCTTGTTATACAAAGTCGGCCTATGTTAGAATCGGTTTAATAAAACAGGGAATTTTTAAACAATTTTTTTATTATTTATCATTGGCTCAGTCGGTAGGCTAGATCGCATCGAAATTGATTGTAGAGAGCCAGACCCTAGGTTAGACATGTTACAGAGGGTGCACATGTTCGGTTTTCCCTGTAGGCCCATATCTTGTTATGATCCTACTAAAACTATTGGATACCTCTAAGTTAGCCACATTATTTTAATCGGTCAAATTAAACAAATTTCCCTGGTTACTGCAAACCCACAATGAGATCAAACGTGTCAGGAAGGAACAGGCTGCTGGTAAGTGCCGTAGCATAGGCCATCAAATAAGCCTAGTATAAACAAGTGAAGCCCTTTAGTACGTTTGCAATTGTTCACGCTCTCAATTTAACTGTATGAGTTTTTGTTTATCAGGGGGCCGATTCACAAATACCTGTACGTTTTCTAACAACTTTGAACAAACCGACTTTTATCTTAAGATTTACGGTTTGTAATGGGTAGATGTCCCTATTCTATCGTCTGGCATACTAGCCTGGGATCCTGGCTCACTGATGCTTATGCTATCAGTATCGTCGAAGTAAGAATGGGCCATGAACCCAGGCTACTGGCATACAAATCGGCAAAGTCGTATAGACGGTTAGACATTTCTTATCGTCAAATACACAGAGTTGCCGGGCAAAGACAGACAACTACGGCCCATGACTGTAGTCTGTCTGTGGTGATTGTAATGTGTTCACCGATATATTTTGCGGTTATTTACATTTCTGACTTTCTTGAGTCATAACCAACTGTATTGATGTATTCCGTGTATTTGGAGATAGCTTCGTCTCGTTTTCCATTGCATTCAAGTGCAGCAGCTTGCGAAAACAGTCGTTCTTTTTCCTCCATAACTTCATAAGGAGTTGACCGGATATGAGTTGGTTCTAATAACCCGTTCCTACCGTAGTAGGAAAAATGTATTTATTTATTATCTAGAGTTGCTCACACACTGACTGTTGTATTTTATACGGCTTTCTAATCGAATTATATTAGTATTTCAGTAATACATGTATATAAAGCTACTTATATTTATCAACGACCGCTGCCTACAATTTATCTATAACAATATTTTAAATATCAAATTAACAATTTTTGATGGGCTCTTGTGTACGCATCCGATGCTTTCTTTTTACGGAAGCGAATTGATGCTACGTGTAACAAAAATTATGATCTCAAAATTTAGATTTATCTCGAGATTTCAAGATGATAAATCGAAATTTCGAGTCCTTATTATTATCTAAAAAATTCCAAATATTATCTCGAAATTTTGCATTATTATCTGGAAATTTGTTGTGTATATCTCGAAATTTCATTATCAGCGATATTTTATATTAGCTTTATATATCGCTTCCGTATTTTTTCAATGCTCAGAGTCTTAAAATTTTGCGATTTATTATCTGATAAATTTTGTGTTATCTTTGGAGTCGAAATTTCAAGATAAATTTGTAATATCAGTTTATCAATATTTTAATATTTTGTATTTACAAGTGGCAACAATACTCTTCCGACTTTTTTTTCAATGCTCAGAGTCACGTATTTATGTTATGTTAAAAATAGCTAAAATTTGATATCTCGTAAAATGTTTTTTATAATCAGTTTTGGAGTCATGATAATTTTTAGAGATAAATGATTTAAGATATCATTTTGATGATCAAGAGATTCGTTTTACCTGTTATCTCGTATTTACGACTTTTTAAAATCTCGTAATAACGACTTATTATCTCGTTACAACGACTTTTTTATCTCGTATTTACGACTTTTTAAAATCTCGTAATAACGACTTTTTATCTCGTTATAACGACTTTTTAAAATCTCGTAAGAACGACTTTTTTAAATCTCGTCATAACGACCTTTTATCTCGTAGTAACGACTTTTTTGAAAAAAAATAATCTTAGTTGACATCAATAGGCTTTCGTACTTTCGTAGTACGGGGAGTAAATTCCATAAATAAACTTTTCTGTACTCTCTTAACGCGTATTCGCATTAACTTTCGTAATATTTTTAAAGTTATATCCTAACTAATTAGTTAATTAATCGAGGGAAACACCGAACGCATTTATCTATTTATAACTGGTAAGGCGTTATCAGTCACGTGATGACGCTCTACTGAGCGTGTTCGTTTCACTGTCCAGGACAACTCAGTACATCGACTATCTCTTAACACCAATCAAATGCTCTTGGACACTGTCCTGGGCAACCAATTTAACCATAAACTAATGTGAATAATGTAAATTTTATCGACATCTTTGAAATAACTACTTCCTGCTATGGTACATTTGATTGCAACATGTGCTAAGACTGTGCCGGAATAGTACTCTTGTGGTGAATCAGACACACCCTTTATATCGTACACCAAGGTAAATTTAAGAAAACTACGGAATTCCCACCAAGCACTCAAACTCCCATTGAAATACATATTATTTTTTTTAGAAATCTTTTCCCATTTATCAGCGGTTTGGAGGAGTCGTTTAAATAAACTCTTATGAAAATGTCAAAAGGACTACTGTGACAATATGTCCAATTGGCTCAAAATTATAAAAAAATATCCGTCCCAGGAATGTATCTTTAAGGCGGACGCTAAACATAAAAAGAAACTTGCGATGGCCTAATCGGAACAGAATTTCAGCCAAAATCGCACCGTGTTGTACTAGCTTAGTAAGCAAGTGCATTTGAAATCGCTTTGCTTTTGACGAAAATGCATTCCTTACCTGTTTTATCTGTATTTAACCGTGGACTCGCTGAAATCTTAAGCCTCTGTGGCACCTGATCCCACCTCTGGATTTCCAGAGGTCTGTGTTCGTCCATTGTTAACCATGTTTTGTACATTATCTCGTGGATAATACAACAGTTAATACTTTGGTAGATCTGTGCTTTTATATTGTTTTGTTTTCATGATCTCCTCTTTGAATTGTAATGCTCAGTAAAATCCAACGACACTGACTGAAATAACATGTATAATATTGCATACGTCACGGCACAGAAAAATAAATACCAAATGTTTTTTATTCTTATAGTTAAACAAAATGTTACTCGAAACATGTACATTTCCGTAATGAAAAAATCTCGTTTTACATGACTTTTTGTACTCGTAGACTCACGAGAACGTTTTTTTTATGAAATTACGAGTGTTCGAATATCCAGACTCAAATGTAGGTCTAAACATTTTTAACAATGCCAAAGTTATAGTTAAACAAATTGCGACTTTTTATCTCGTTATAACGACTTTTTATCTCGTAATGACGACTTTTTTATCTCGTTATAACGACTTTTTTGAAATTTCGTTATAACGACTTTTTAAATTCGTAATAACGACTTTTTTATCTTGTAATTACGACTTTTTAAAGTCTCGTAATAACGACTTTTTTGAAATCTCGTTATAACGATTTTTTTATCTTGACCCGGGTTTCGGGTAAATTTTCTACGAATATAGAAAAGTGCACAACAAAGAGAGTATTTTTACACGCAGATACCACTTGGAATTTCAAGTTGTGGAATCACGCAATGACTCATCAGCCTCTCATCTCCCAGATGTGGGTTCGAATCCCGCTCGAGAAATTAAAGTAATAAAGTTGCTTTGAGGTTATTGCAGATCATCGTTTGTCCATAAATGACCTAAACTACCAATCACTGATTTTGTAGTCATTCGGAAGCTGTTGATTTTTAGGAGCATTAGCTGTGTTTACCAAACCAAATTATTCCGATTTGTTTCTGCTTTTACTGCATGTGCTTGATAAACAATAACAAATAATAGCTATACACAGACATAAAAAATCTTATATTCCTATATATTTTGAGTTAATAAGGTCAGATGCGCCAATCTAATTAAAAACCGTTCTCTCACCGCTCCCGTTTTCCGATGTGTCACGTAGAGGATCTAACGCAATCCGCTATGGGGTCAAGTGCGGGTGACCTCTCGTAGATGTGTAATGTTCAACAAATAAAAATGCGACTTACAAAAATTAATAGCACAGAGATGTTATTTATTTTATAAAAAAAGGAAACCGTCAGTCCGCAAAATCCCATCAGAATATATTTTGTGATTCGAACCCATCCAGGGTTATGTATATAATTCTGTACTACCTTATTTGTGTGCTCAATGTTATTTATAATTTTAAAAATGTTTACATCTCTTTGCTATTTGATCGCTAACAAGATTCTGTAAAATTGTTTTTCATTGGTCGAAAATGACACACCTACGAGGTCATCTGCACGTGACCCCATAGCGGATTGCGTTAGATCCTATACGCGACATATCAAAAAACGGGAGCGATTAGAAATCGGTTTTTAATTGCATTGGGTATTCGCCAGCGATATGTATCGCTGGTATTCGCAGTATACAAATAGTAAGGTTGAGTTAATCAAATGCTAAACACAAAATTCTCAAGCAATATTCGTAAAATACACGTATATAGGAATTCTAGAAGTATGAGTGAAATATTCTTGAGTGGGACGTTAAACAACAATAAATAAATAAATAAATAAATAAATAAATAAAAGTTTTAAGACAATGCATATCCCTTTTTTGTTATTGTGTATCTATCTAAGTAGTAAAGAGAAAAAACAAAATTCTTGAAAAAAAACCAAACAGAACAAAACAAAACAAAAACAAATAATAATAAAAAAAAATTACAGCTAATGGTCCTTTAATCCATACACAATTTGAACGTCATCTGATCATTGGTAAATAAAACAAGGTCTTACAAAGGAAAGTATAGTTATGCGAAAAAATAATATAATTATCAAGTGAAAGTCTTATGACAATTTTAATTGCTCGAGCGGATTTGAACCCTTATCTAGGAGATGAGAGGGCGTGATTATCAAGTTTTCACTTTATAAAGGCCAATGAGCCGAAAATTTGTGAATATTGACTGTTTTACTGGGTTTTTTTTCAGGATAAAAGAATGGTTTAAACATGTACCGAGTTTTGGTCTTTTTGCGGTGGGGGTCTATGGATCCTAGTTCCTTAGAGAAGAAGTCGAAAATATTTCTAAAAAAATATTCGAAATCTTATATAGTGTACTTATTTAGGTGTCTGGGACTTTGACCTTTGGCCCCCATAACATTTGTCACAATAATTCCGAATCATTCTTGACAGTTTTCCCCATGCCTTTGTATAGAAAAAGTCACTCAACTTTTAGTTAATAAGCCATTGTCTAAAAATGTACCCTTTATTATTTGAAGCGCCCATTCATGGCTCGTTTATGAACATAAATGTAATTTGTTTTCATTCACAAACTTAGTAGATATTGACTTAACCGAATCATAACATACAAAATTTGCAAGCTGCCTTTGTCATATTTAGATATGTACCAAATCTTGGCCCCTTTGGTCCTTTTGTTTTTTAGGGGGAGCGGGTCTTCAGATTATAATGAGGCCTAGTATATGCATGATGCCCATGTTGATGTTTCTTTTCTTAAAAGGTAGGGGGTGGGGTGAATTTTCTACGGGTGCGACTTTTTCACGGGACGGATAACAGAAATGTTGAAGCGGGTCACTTTTCTACGACTACTCGGGTAAGATTTCTGTTGTTGAAAAGTGAACCCAGGTAGCATTTCTACGGCAGGTCAATTTTTCACGTTACACCGGCTCCAAACTTTCTTCTAAAATTCAACTTAGGTTTCAGCGGGACTCGAGCCTGCACTGGCCTGAAGTGAAAGACGTAATGGTTCAAAGCGCGATGTATCACACTTAGAAAATTGACACCAAGGAGAAACCATAGAAAAATGATCCGAAATAATCAACATATTTGGAAAAGTTGGCGTGGGGTGTGTTTAGCCTATGGTTTAACTACAAGTAGTAGACATTGGAATCAGGACGATAATCTCTTTCATTGTTTGTTTATTTTGTTTATCGTTCCACTCAAGAATATTTCACTCATATGGAGAAGTGACCAAATGGCGGTGAAGGGCCACCGGCATATGCTCGGCACTTACAGCCATTGAGCAGTGATGGTTCTTTAACGTGCCGACACCTGCTGTGACACGGGATCTCCAGTTTTTACTGTCTCATCCGAAGAACTGGAAACCAACCTGTCGCCGGCGGGACTCGAACTCACGATCCAGAGTCGAGCGCGCTACCGACTGAGCCAGGCCGGCTCTAATCTCTTTCATATAAACCAACTTGGGTTTAGGGTGAACCATCCCTTTAACCCTTTCGACCCTACAGACCATAACAGACTGGTCGTAAACAATAGAAAAGAACATACCACTCAGATGTGAAGGGGTTAATAGGTTACTATGAAGTCAAAGACCCCCTGGCTAAGTGAACCCTGCCGGGTCCTGTCGTTTTCTAGTACCCAGTAAAACATAAAGCATTGACATTCGAGTTTGTACACCCGAACATAGATTGGCGCATAACCAGGGCTGATATCTTTGTAGGAATCCTTGTAGCTCCATACAATTTAGCAGATCTCTTGGTGCCATGTACAATAAGCGTTGTCATATTAGCCTCCATCAATAGTTTTCAGCGAGATGTAGTTTGCGCAAATTATTTCTCTTTGTACATCGCCCGAGTTGTTTCCCCTTGACTATTACAATTACGTGTATATCATTATTTTATTTCATGAAGTCACCCAATTTCAGAAGATCTACATTACTCCAGCGTAAAAATTAAGAAAAATCTTCGTTGTCAAATATTTATTTCACATCTTAACAAATCTTTACAACTGACATAATTCTGACATCCCTTTCACTAATACAGCCTAGCCCAATTTGTGCCCATTAAACTTAAGAATATCTTTTTGTCTTAGAATAGGCCTATTCTTAATTTGGCCTTGTCAGCCAAATTTAGAATTTAAATAGCTGAGGTTGATTAAAAATCTCAAACCCGAATATACATGTTTGAAGATGAAGTGCTAGAAAATATGTTTCTACTCTTCATGGCTCGTTTCTTTGTTTATTGTTGTTTAACGTCCCACTCAAGAATATTTCACTCATATGCAGATGTCACCAAATGCCGATGAAGGGCTTCAAAATTTGGCCTATGCTCGGCACTCATGGCCATTGAGCAGTGAGGGTTCTTTAACGTGCCCACACCTACTGTGACACGGGACCTCAGTTTTCACTGTCTCATCCGAAGGACAGGAAACCCAACCTGCCGCAAACTTGACTCAAACTCACGACCTCACGATCAAGAGTCTTCGTGGTACACTGTGGCAACTGCTTAATTACTAAATTACAACAAAAGTCTCAATGTCAAGAACAAACAATAACAAGATAGTACATATTTCTTTTATTATAAACAAGAGGCCCACTGGGCCTTAACAGCAGCCCGAAGTCCCATTCACACGATTTCTTTGTTCCATGATAGTTACTTGAAAAAGATTTCTATGAATCAATGTATTTTCACTGTATTATATCTTTATATCTTTTCATTAGTCAGAGTTATCTCCCATGGTATCGATTGTGACGTCATGTCTTTACGTGAGAAAACAAACTTTGTTTTCACACAAACATATGACATCACAATTGAAAACTTTTCTCATTTTACGCACAAATAAATGACATCACAATCGATACCTGCTACGAGGGTTGATAACTCTGAATAATGAAAATAACTTATTATCCGTGTGGCCCTCTTCATTAACATAAAAGCCCACAAAAGAGGGGAGTTAAACTTAATTTCACTGTATTATTTATGCAACCCCAATCTGTCGGCATATCCGTTGACAAAGGGATCGTTAATTTAACAACTCTGTTATGGATCAACACACACACACACACACACACACACACTAACAATTTCTTGGCTTTATGTTCAGCAGTAAAGGAAATGACTTCAAAATAAAATGTCAACCTCGACTCAAGGGAGATAAATTTTGCAATTTTGATAGAGGCTTAAATTGTATATACTCTACCCCATCAATATAGCTCCACCCTTGACCGTAACCTCTGACCCAAGAAACAAAAATTTCAAAATGTTGGTAGAGGCTATTTTGCTCATTAGAACTATCTCTATGTACACCAAGTCCATTGGCTATGTTTCTCAAATTTAATCTATACAGTAAAACATGTCTTGACACACACCAATCAACACAGTTTAAGTAATACTTTAAATAAAACCTAAGATATATATGTGTGTGTGTGTGTGTGTGTGTGATGTTTCAGTCTCAAATTTTCCTCTCTAAGAGATCGAGGGTTCATAAAATCACAATTTTTACTCCATTTACACATGCAACATTGAAGGTTTTTGGAGGGGATTGCTGTAGTGTTTTTGTTTAATTTATGCACAAGAACAGACAAAAAAAAAAAAAAAAATGGTCAGTCTATATCACCTCAGCGAGTAAAATTGACAAAAATTCTCATAATACTTTTTATACAGCCACATGCAAAAATGTTTACAGACATTATTATTTTTCACAACATGTTTATATTCCATAGAAAACCACAATTTTTAACAAGAGGCCAAAATCGCTCACCTGAGAACAATCTATAAATGTGGAAAGAAGACCAAGAAGAATATGTACATGAAGGCTGATCTAGCCAAGAAACAAATATTACAGTTTTAAGAAATTAATAAAAATATCTAAAAATCACTTTAAGCAATATTCTTGCACAAAAACATTTCTATATACAAGTAAAACACACAAAATGAATGCATCATAATGAAATCAAGGGGAGATAATTGAGGAAATCATGTAAAAATGAATGAAAATGACAAAATTGAATCATACATCCATGCAGATCACTCAACAAGATCTGTTTTTCATTTCATGCAGCGGCCCTGAAGAAGAAGATTTTTAAAGAGGAGTACCTCTTCGGACCTATTCAGCCCCACCCTGGGCCAACCTGGCTGATAACTACAAACTACAAACTTGAGCACTTGCTTCCTGTCAAGTTTTGTCAAAATCTGTTCAGTGTTTTCAAAGAAAAAGTTAGAAATATGAAAAGTTTACGAATGGATGGAGAGTGATCACAATAGCTCACTTGAGCCTTTGGCTCAGATGAGCTAAGAGATATTGTGAAGTCATTTCTTATTGCATTTCAATAGAATTTTCTATGAATTGAATATAAAATCATTATATTTTTCAATTTTAATTTTCTGAATTAGTAATTAAGATATTGATAAAAACAAAAAGTGAAATTTTTGTGATGAACATTCCAAAACTGGATCATAAAATTGTGATATCTAATTTTTACTTCTTGTTTAAAGTGTCAAATTTTTGAAATTACAAATTAGAAAATTACATCCAAATAAGCAATGAAACTCGGAAAATTTCTCTGTTTAACAGTGAAAATTAAATTCAAATACAATAAGAAATGGCTTCACAATACTTTTCTGAAAAATTGTGGTTTTATATGAAATATATATCAAAAATGGAAAATGTCAGTTAAAGAATGGATGATGCCTATAAAGTTTTGGCAAGCAGCTGTAGATGATTAAACCATTATATAACAAACATCACACAAATTACTAACTAATACTAAGTCACACAGCACAGAGAATCACACAAAAAAGAGAACTTAGACTTTGTATATCCTGTACAATAAGGCTTCAGATTTATACGGGGGTAGGGGTGGGGGTGGGGGTAGACTTCGTATTTCCTGTACAACAAGGCTTCAGATATACATGTATATACGAGGGGGGTCTTTTAAGGCAATCATCATGTTTTTTTCTAAGCAAAAGAAACACTCAGCATTTTTAGACTTAATTATAATATTGCAGTTCCAAATTAAAATGTTTTATCTAGATGAAGAGAACCTGCACACACAGGACCATATTTTCCTTGAAAAGTATTGTATAGCCTGGGGGCAATACATAGGAAATTATGGTAAATTATTCCAATATTAATCATGTACCAAAAGCATGTCTTTAAAGAAAAATAATATTGAATTTGAATATTGGCCAAAAATTAAACTTGTCCAATAAATCGGTATGACAGTCTACACATGTAAGATGTATATACTGAATCATGTTAGCCGACGAATATCATTTCTCCGAGGATGATAAATCACAGTCTCGATCTCATCAAAAGTCAATCTATATAGAGAGGCCTGCGTAAATCTATAATTTAAAAGTTAGTCCGATAAGGATGAAAAAAAAAAAACCCTGTTAATCAAGGCCCCATGAAGTTTGAGATACCGTAACAAGATTAGACTGTGCCTACATGTGTGGGTGTATTAGTACATTTGTATTGATTTTGTACAGTCGTGTTCAAAGCTGCTGAAAATATCAAATTTCTTCAGACTAACTACCTACAACAAAACATTTCACATCCTGGTACACATAATGGAGGAAGTAGCATGTGTTAATCTTTGTTGGCTCAAATTTCTGTTCCTTTGGTGACCTCAGGAGACAGACTAAGATGGCGGCCATTTTTAACTAAAATCATAGCAATGAATTACCATGGATACATACAAGAGATATATTTTTTCATTTTAATCCATTTATAAACTAGATATGAGATAATAAATATTTTATCATAAAAATTTGAAAATAAATAAAAAGAATAAAAAGAATTCCCGAAACAGAAACATTTTGATTGCACACACACACGTTTTACCCAAAATGTATCAGACCCCTGTATTTGGGAATGAATCAAAATCTGTCAACACTGGAATTAAGCCTAGATATTAGGTCAAGATGACCTTACCAGAAAACACAAACAAATACAAACACAAACAGACACACAGACAGAAACATACACAAATATGCAGATACATACACAGACACACATACACATATGCAGATACACACAGACACAGACACACACTGACTGAGGCCTTTAAATTTCTCAAAGTTTTTGAGCATGAATTTGAAGACAAATATTTGGTTCACAACCAAACAAACTGACCATTTGTTACATCATTTCTGATTGGCTGATAAACAATGTAAGGTACTGCCCAGACACTAATACAATCTCCTGATAAGTATTGCATCACCCCAAATATTTACATTTTGTACTTAAGTAGAAAACACATTGCAAATTATTGATTCAATCTATGTCTGGTATTTGTTCATTTCTGTAAAAACCAATACATGCATATATATACCTACATATTCTGGTAAACACACACACACACACACACATATACATTGAGTAGAATCTCGTTATCTCGGAATTCGTGGAACCAATCCTATTACTTTGAGATATCTGGATTTCGAGATAACCGAATTTATTTATTGATATATTGTTATATCTATAAAAATTAGGACCAGATATTCAATTTTGACCCGGAATTTCGACTCCACCAATTTCAACATAACGATATTCTACTGTATATATAATTTTCGCCCCTGGATATTTTCGCCCGTGGTTACTTCTGCCCTTTTATGACAGAAAACATATCCCCCCCCTCCCCCCCCGTCTTTATTTCACCCTAATTCATCCTGCTCTCGTTCATGGCATGTATGTCCACGCTTCAATTATTTAGCTTGAAAATGTCACTTTCATTTTTAATTCGCCCTCTCATTTAAGGGCGAAAATGGTTAAATTTTACGGGAGTGAAAATGTCCTGGTACACATTACACAGTACATATATACACATTGTACATATATACACATTATATATATATATATATATGTGTGTGTGTGTGTGTGATTGCAACTACATATGTATGTTTTTAAAAAAAGAAAAACAAACTATTAACAGTTTTACATTATTTTGTAAACTCTAATACAATCTATTAAGAGTGATATTCTTTCTAGAACAAGTATAAATATCTTTAAGAAATGACATAATTATAAGTATTGAGCTGTAAGAAGTTAAAAAGAAAATCTTACATTACATGTAATCATATTTCAATTTCTCTGTAAAATATAAATATACACTGGAATTAAAATGTTGCACGGAGCAAAAGATCTTGCGAAAATTGATAAACATTACATGAATACACCAAAGCCCAATGTCATAACACTAAAAATTAACTTTTTTTTTTCCAAAAAATTTTCTGTTTTTAGTCCTTTGATTGATATACAATAACGAAATAGAGATATACACAGGCATACAAATTCTTAAATTCCCACCAATATACAGGAAAACCTGCTATAGCGGCCACCTCTATATAAGGATAACCTGTTTATAAAGGCCAGTTTTTTTAAGTCCCTTGACTGCATACTTTAACTAAATTGAACCTGTGTATAAGGGTCACCTGCACATGAAGGTCAATATTTTCTGGTCCCTTGGGTGGCCCCTATATACAGGTTTTACTGTATATTTTGCGAAAATTCCTTGAGAGAAACAGTTTGACACTATTTCACTTGCAATTGATTAATCCAAGCTTACTATTTTTGTACATGAACACCACACTGGACCGGACCTTATTTTCACAAAATATATAGGAACATAAGATTTTTTATGCCTCTGTATATCTCTTATTTCTTATTGCGCATCAAGTACAAGTAGTAAAAATAGACAAATTTGAAATAAAATCTTCTTGGTAAACACATTTAATGACCCTTTAGGGATACTCTTAAAGGCATACAGGCTGTCATGTTGATAAAAAAAAAATGTATCTCACGGATAGACCAAATCTTTGATTATAGGACTTAAAATATTGTCGTAGAAATGATAAACATACATGTATGTATTATCTTGCTAAGATACTGTTTCCATCCTTCATCCATTATTTACATTCTATTCTTAAATTACCACATTATAACAATTTATTTTTAAACTCAGGATTTTTTAAGAACAATTATTTGTTTTGAATAAACATCAAATATTTGAAACTTGAAATACAAACAAAATATCCATTTTGACAGCTTGTATGCCTTTAAGTCCAGTCAATCTTAACCCTTTCACCCCATATAATCTGAATGGTATGCTCTTTTTATTGTTAAAGACTAGTCTATTATGGTCTGTAGGGTTGAAAGGGTTAAGATTGGCAAGGCATATAAAATTAAGAATACTACCAAACTTAGGGATATTCTTTCGTATGCCTGTAATGCCATCGATAGACTCGTATTCAAATGTTCATTTGTGACAAAAATAGATCGATGATTACACAAAGATTTTTGTGTAACAGCAGAATTCTAAAACATTAAAGCAATACCAGCTTTCAGCAACGGCAATTGTTTTTGAAATTGTCGAATAAATACTAAACCTCTAAAATTAAAAATATCACTGAACATGAAATTATCTACATCCATAGTGATTTAAACTCGTAAACTTAGTTGTTCAGGCACGAAATAAATACTAAGGTACAATGCAATAATTCTCTTACATAATCGTAATCTGGGTCAAATGCTCGGAGGACCTTCATTGAGCATGTCCAAAAGCTGAATCAGAAAATGGTGGAAATTATAATTAGTAAATGCGATAGTTCTTATTTTGCACGGATATGAATTAAATAAATGCACTTGCATTGGATTCTGTCTTTGAATCACATTTATTTCTTTTACATTCAGTTATTTTTGTAAAAAATACCAAAAGTTAATTTGTGATGGCGAATTCAGAGCAACTGTTACTGTGTGTTACGTATGACAAGTTTGTCCTAATAAAACGCTTGCATTTGGTCGTTTAACAATCAGGGGATATCTTTTGGATGTACCGGTATACAAGATAAGATATTACATAAAATCTGCAGTGAAAATTTCTGTCAATGACAGCTCATATTATGCTTTCACCCAATCACCCCTGAAGACACATATGGGCTGGTGGAATCCATTGATTTACAGAAGAGTCCATTGTTTTTCAGTGTTGATGAGTTAATGATCGAATACATGGTTTTGTTTACGTTACGCTTTAAGTAGTGTTAATTGTGAAAATTAAATATTCTGATAATATTGTCGGATTCAATTAAATTTTAATTTTGTTTAAGTCATACTGAATATATATTTTCAGTCATACGGCATGGGGTAGTGAGGGTGAAATAAGATCCCATTCCCAATGCAAAAATCTGTTTATTCCCAATCAGTTGTCTCACTTTCCCTATTGAAGTCAAATGAAAATGAATTTGAAGAGATTCTAATTTGGGGTTTTTTTTTCAGACAATTTGGTGTATTTTTAGAATTTTCCAATTTCAATAAAATGTTGCTAAATTTCAAAATGCGAAAGGCCCTGGCTCCATTCCAAAAAGAAAAAAAAAATCCTGTAGCAGGTTTAAAATTTTGATTTGATGTATCTTTATGGCCAACTTAATTGCATCAGAATGAACAATACATGTAAGTAGAAATAGTTGTACACTTTTCTATCCTGATTACAGAGATATATTTGCTGAAGCGGAAAGCGTTTCAATTTGTATATCGGACGCTATAGCTAATTTTATCCTGCTGCATTTTTATTAACTTATTCACACCCTAAAGACACACTTAGACTGGTCGAAGTCAGTGATTTACAGAAGAGTCCATTACTTTTCAGGGTTTGACGAGTTAAGCAAAATTGATTCAATGAATGAAGTTATTTTTTTCTAGTATACAGAAATATTTTATAATCAAAATGTTCAATCAATATCGGTAAATTCTATGAATGAGAACCTATCAGTTTACAATGTACTACCATACACACAAACGCTCTAGATGATGTCATAGTCTGCTAGATGATGTCATAGTCTGCTAGCAGTTCCTAGAGGTTTGAGCTGTTATTATAGTATACTAGCATTTCCCAATCTACTTAAAAACCAATCTCTCACTGCTCCCGTTTTCTGATACCTCACGTAGAGGATCTAACTCCAACTGCTATGGGGTCACATGTGGATTACCTCTTGCAGGATCCTATACACAATATTTACAGGAAACGGAAGCGATCAGAGATCATTTTTTAATTAGATTGAGCATTTCCTGGAGGTTTGAGCAAGAAAGTGCTTCTCTCCAACTACCAAATTTTACAAATTTTTAGACTATGCATGGCGCCAGATACTAATCTGATAGATGTTTACCTAACGATTTATCCAACTATTCTGAAAATTCTGCATGGTGAGGTTTGCATCATATAACACAAAATTAATAAATATTATCCAGAAGGCCGTTTGTTTACACTCTTGTCGTCTGTTAACTGATAAATTCCAGGATCTGCCTCATCAGAATGACAGAGAATCAACTCGGCATCACTTCAACTCTGAACTCATTCACCCTAAAGACACATTTGGACTGGCCTAGATTAATTGATTTACAGAAGAGTCCATTTTTTTTCAGGGGTTGATGAGCTATCAGTTATCATAAATAATTCAGCACCAGTAGAAATGAGTTACTCCTCTAATTTGTATGGTTGAATCACACGTCTCCTTGCACTTTAATTTGAATTGGATGATGTCTGTAACTAAAACTATCTCCGTGGAGTCCACTAGAGGACACCACACATAACACCTCAAGTCTGTACTGTCCCTGCTGGAGGAACAAAATTGATGTTCCAAAATTTAAAGACTCTTGATTCTTCTGAAAAGAACAAAACAGAGAAAACATTATAAGTGGAAATTAAAATTCTATCCAGAAGCCCATTTTATGAAAGGTTCCAAGTCTTAGACCTGTTTTATAAAGAACCAGGACTTGTAACTGATGGCCAAATCAGGTCAGAGAGAGCCCCTATTTTTTATGCAAAATTTTGATCATTTCTTCAAGAAATTGCATAGGTATTTCACCAATGAAAAATTGTAACTTTCCTATTAATTCTTATTGAAGTCTCCCCCATGAGATTGAAAAATCTCCCCCCATGAAAAATTTTCAAGGTTGTCAGTGTTTATACTTTATAAAGATACTGTCATATCTTGAGTAATGTGTCACTGTCACCTGTACAGGTGAAAACCCTGTATGACAACATCTACAATGATGAGTCTGAGAAACAACTTTAGTTGTGCGTAGCACTGAGTTACTATTAATGGTGGCACAACAATAGTTGTGTGTAGCAATTTTAGACTTGATAGTTAGGGTAGGGCTGATAAGACAATATTAAGTTTTGTCTTTAAGTTCAAATAACTTAAGACTTACAACTTAGGACTTACGACTTAAGACTTACGACTCCTTGATAAGACGGGCCCAGAATGATGATGCGTTGCTGCACTGTTTGGACGGATTAAAAAGATTTTCATGTCGACAATGTTCATAACTTAGAGGCACAAAAGGAAGTTGTCAGTTGCACATATATCTTACACGCACGCACGCACACACACACACACACACGCACACACACATATATATATACAGTGAACCTGCTTTACAACGACATTCATTATAACGGAATATTCGGTACCCAACAAGAATTGCTTGGGAACAAACATACATGTACATAAAAAGTACTCATTACAATGGAATATTCGGTATCTGACTTCGACATTAGATTCCGGGAACAAATGTACAAAACTCAGTATAAATAAAGTCTTTACAACGACTTAACATAGAACTCACCAGCTGATCTGGCTATTGTTATCATTCTTGATTTTCTTCACGGTTGAGTTCAGAGGTAAAAATAATTGCCAATAAAACAATTACACCCTAAATTGTTTTCTAATCTCCACTGATAGGTGATGGCCTAGGTGCCAACAATTAGTGCTTGAATCACTCTTACCTGTACGTCAGTACGCTTAATGTTTATAAACCATCAGTAGGTTTCGTTTCAACTAAACTGACAGGAAGTGAAATACAAGCTGGGTAGAAATTGAAAAAATAAGATTGATAAATAAAGAATAAAAAATACACATAGTTGACGAGTTCCATTAGGCTACACATTCGTTCCGATGTGGTTACAATGGCGGATCTTTAATTTATTTCAGTACTTACGATAGCAGAAGACATTTTACTAAAACTTTATTTATGAAACACATTTTTAAGAGAATTGTATCAGCAATCTCTGCATTTTTTTATTTTAGCAATAAAGTGTCTAAATCGGAATTTGGAGATATACTATTATTACATTCGGGCATTTTGTACATGATTCATGCATTTTACAACATCACCAATTCATGACCGATTTATGACCAATTTCATGAAAAAATAATTGTACATCGATGTTAACAAGATCAACTTGCATAAATTTTATTTATATATTTTCATTGAGATTTTAATGTTGTTTTAAGTTTATTTATTTACATGTACAAATACCGTATTTGTCCTTGAAATGGTGCCTGCTCTAATAAGGGCGCCCCTGGATTTTTTTTTCATGTAGATCTATTGACTGTTTGAAAAAAATGACCTTTTTATTTTTAATTAGTTTAGATTACTACCCCACATCATCATACTTTTTAGTGCAATAAATATCAACTATACCCTAAAAACTGCAAAAGAACACCTTTTAACTATGTTGTAAGCAATACTTTGGATTCTATCGGTGATTTCTTTGATGCAGGGAGATTGCCATTGATGTTCATTAACAAACGAAATGAGACCAGTCATAGTTACGTTTTATTTTTATTTTTTAAATACCTGTCAATTAAAATGTATTCACTATGGTAAAAATAATACTTATCGTATTTTTTTTTTTACAAAGGAATGTGAAACTCGTCCAGTTATTTGTTTACTCCATAACTTTATAAAACTGAATTTGGGTTCGGGATTTTAAGAGAAGTATGGTCATTCAAACTTCCCATTTTGTCTACTGCTGTCATTTTAAACCATCTGCTGCAATTACCAAAATCTTGCATAATACCAGAGAATGCATTAAATCAAAGAAATTGTCCAAACTGTCAGTTTCAATGAAGCACCTGTGTTAGGCATGTATCACTCGTAGTCATAATGCCTGTTTCCTGATCTCGCAGTTCAAACAGTAAATCTTGATTTGACAGTAAGTGACTTAGTGAGTAACAAATTTTGCTACATTGTTTCTTTTCTCCTATTAATATCCGGTGGATTACAAAGTAATTAACTCAGTACAAACAGCTATAGGGCCTATACATTGTAGATAACTTTTGCATGGTGGAGTATTCTACCATTTTTGGCAACGAAATCAAAATGTGCATCATGAAAGAAAAAATGTCAAAATAAAGGCGCCCTGTACTCCAATCACCTGCGCCCGGCGCCCTTTTTAGGTCAAATATGGTATATGCGTAAATGATACTCAAGGGAGCTAACTCTGAAATGCCCAACACATCAAATTCATTACAGTCTCCAATATGTGGTATATGTAGGTTTTGGCATGAATAAAGTATAAATATAAAACTGCTGTAGCAGAAATGGATATGCGTATACGTAGGTATTGGCATGAATAAAATATAAATATAAAACTGCTGTTACAGTATATTTTGTATTTCTAACTTATACAATGAATAGCCAATTGTCTGCTTCAATACAGTGGATCGGATGACAAAGCATTTCCACGGGGAGAAAATTTCCACTACCACCCTCTCTGGAATGTTATATTTATATAATATCAGGTTAAATCTATTCGAGGTGCATAAACAAACAGTGAGTGAGACGACAACTGAAAGAAGTGCAACTGATTTACAGGTAAACAAATGGGATCTCAAGCTTTCCAGGTGAGAAAAAAAGAATCAAGCCCCACATTTGAGTTCCAGATAAAAAAAATATCAGTCTCGATGGGATGGATCAACTTTCCAACCAAGGTGTTAGCAACTTGTAGATCCACCCCACCCTAGTCTGATATTTTTTTTTATCAAAAGCTAGATTCTATTAAGGTGACATCAAGGAATTTCATGCTGTAGGACTCATCTTGTAGATCCAGCAATGTAGAAGAAAACACCTTTTTTTTTTTTTTGGACAAGTCTGATACAGGTATGAAAAGAACCGATAGGTTTAAAAATCATATTAGGCAGTTGATAACTTACACACATAAACTGCATTGAATCTGCTCCCAGAAATACCACACACAGTGATTCTTCATCTCCCTGGTAACAGTTTATACTGATTTCTACACTTCCATCACACACTTCTGTAAAACACAAATAACAGACAATAAAATACCATGATTAAACCAATAGTCCAAATGGATGTTACTGGTCACAGAAGTTCTTACAGTGTATATACAACCAAAATATCAAATAGCCCGTGTGGTATCTATATATATTCCAGTCTGTGCAATATCTACATACTGTTGGTGTATTTTAATTAGCGCACTTATATTTAAGCGCTCTGGTGGGCGGAGACTTATTAGCGCAATATCGAATTCCCGCAATTACTGCAAGAATATTTTAAATGACAATTCTCAGTTGTATTTGTTTAGTAATAAAATGGTCAACGATTTATTTCAGTCACTTTATTGAAACAGACCATATTGTAATTATAACGGCACACAACGAACTATGCACAGGACAGAGATTATTTTGTACTAAAAATACAGTAAAACTTCAGTCAGTCAAACTTCAATGAATCAAATGTTTCGATGTTTTGAATTACAGTTCACTCCCGATATACCGCCACCTTTTGTTTTCCTGAATTTTGGCAGTGTAACGGGTTTGGCAATATATCGAGGTTTACTATTTTCAAGGTGAGTCGAGGTTTACTATTTTCAAGGTGTGGTCATTTTCATCTTGACATGTCTTATGTCCTGTTGTATATCCTGTTTACAACTCACTATCATAAATTCCGATATTTTGTCTATTGTTTAAATTTGGACAATTTGTCCACCCTATTAAAATGGCTGAAATTAAACCGTCCAAAATATGTAGCAGTACATGTTCGAATCCCAGAAAATCTAGATCTGTTTGTAACATTAACCTAGCCTGAAACATTTCTAATGTTAACTTTCATTGTTTTTGTTTAAGATAACTGTCTGACAGGCCGGTAATACAAAGGATTTAAGTTTATATATCTCATCTACTCATAATTATTTCTCGATGTGTGATAATTGCTGTGTAAACACATGATGAGTTGATTTTTTCCAACTCTCATGGAAGCTGGTCCCCGTCTGACTTCTACACTTTGTTCATACAACCAGATACCAGTTTAAGACACTAAATATTTGAGTTATCTCCCTTTGCAGTCAAAGTAAGAAGTAAACAAGCTACCGTCAGCTAACAATTTTGTTCACACCCCCCTTTTTTTTCATCTGGTCTAGCGATATGTTTGAGGGATTCAACATGTATAAATGACCATTTGTACCGGAGAATCGGCGGCGGATGGTGGTATGCAGGTTTTGGTGTTATAGCTAGGGAATTATATGGGAGGAAATCTGTTCTTCAAGAAATAGCAGCATTATGCAAGTTTGGCATTTTAACAGAGGGGGTCTACTCTAATAAGGGCGCCCCTGGATATTTTTTTCATGTAACTCTATTGTTATTTTGAAAAAAATCTTACTTTTTTTACTCTTAATTAGTTTAGATTACCGCCCGACAACATCATACTTTTTGCAATTACCAAAATCTCGCATAATACCGGTTTTACACTTTGATTGTCGGAAATCGCATTAAATCAAAGAAAATGTCCAAATTGTCAGTTTCAATGAAGCATCTGTGTAAGGCATGTATCACTTGTACTCGTAATGCCTGTTTCCTGATCTTGCAGTTCGTAAATCTTGATTTGACAGTATTTAATTTTGCTACATTGATTCTTTTCTACTACTAATACATCAGGTGGGATTACAAGGTAATTCAATCAGTACCACCAGCTATATACATTGTAGATAACTTGTATAGCGGACTATTTTACCATTTTTTTTTTTGCAACGTAATCAAAATGTGCATCATGAAATCAAAGTACTGAAAGTACTGAAATGCCATGGGAATAAAAATACTTCTATCTAACATATATAAAATGGAAATAAATCAAATTAATGTAGATCTACAAACAAAAAAATTTCAATTTCCTGCCTCTAGGCCTAAATAAATTCAAAATTAACATTCTAAATTTTACTTGTTGTATCTTCTGCTATAGGCCGAACTTTCTGCTCCAATTTTAAGCGATTTTCTTTTTGGTCCCTGATTATACTAAAAAACAAAAAGTAGCTTAAAATCGGGGCAGAAAGTTTGGCTTCCGTATCAACTTTAAATATTGTCTGGCGTGCATTAACGCTCATTTCTAAATAAAACGTGAGCATTTATGGAACCTACTTAAATTTAAACCAAACATGACACTGGGAACAGATAAAATAAATTTTTTCATCGCGAAAAATGGCTTTGATTTAAAACAAATTTTAGGGCTTGTAGGGAACGTAATACTATTCAGGGCTATTACTGTGGTACATGAACATATACTCTGCCTAGACTAAATAAACAACCAAACAACGTTCTCTATCTTGTATTAATTAATATAAATAACTGTACAGGGTGCAAAAGACAGTTTACCCAATGTTTAATGTTAAAGAAATAATTTTTCATCAACATAATTAGGGCCTAAAGTCGTGATGTAGCAAAACGATCTATCAACAATTTCATTTATAGACATCAACGCTTTCGGCAATGGATAAAACTTTGTTTTTTGTTGAAGACATTGTTTCTGTTTGAAATCCATTATGAACAGATCCATTACACAGAAAGTTTAGGTTTATACATCCCAATCTAATTGTGATTAACTTCAAAAGTTGTGATAAATATCGTGTAAACACCTGACAATGGACATGGCCATTTTCCCTGACTTCTGCATAAATGAGAACTGGAAATTGTAACATTCAATGTTCGAGTTATCCCCTTTGCGATATCAATACACACAGTATTCAAGTGACCGTCTGCTGAAATTGAGCAGTCGCTGGTTATATACGGTATGTGTTCACTATATAGGGTGTATAAATAAAGGAAATATGCATGGGGAATCTCATTATGGCAGGTTATGTATAGCAATTAGCTGACAAACACTTTAATTTGATAGTTTTCAAAATGGACAGGAACTTATTCATAATGAATTTCATGCACCATTTGCATAACAAGGACCTCGTACTCGATGCTATCCCCTCTATTCTGTTTTTATTTTCATTTTTTCTGTGGACTAGAAAAACATACATGTTCTTGAGAGTTCAATAGAAATTGATTTAGCTTCATGTTGGTATCAGCGATATGTAATTATTTCTATTTACATTGCTGTATGCTTGTATTGATATGATGAATGGCGGAGTAATACTGCAGTTCTTCAAGGCAGGCTCAACATCACTGGAATCTTATATAGTGGAATTCCATATTTATAAACAGATCGATGACGTTTTGTTGAAACTAACTACAAATCGTATTGTATAATTTCGAGCGGCAGAAGTAAGTAGGATTATGTGGTATTTCATTTAATGATTATTCAAACTAGATTTAATTTCATTTACACCAAAATATTTGACTTTTCTGTAAAAGTTGAATTCTTGAGTTGGACTATATTTTACAAATGCAACCTCCATGACCTCTTCACTGCTAACAGGATTGCCCTTGATAAAAAGTCGAAGTGCCCTGTATTCAAATTACCCGCGCCCAGGGCCCTTTTTTGGTCAAATAAGATATGAATGTCGTACCGGTAATCTGACATGGTTTAACCGGCGATTTTACTGTTGAAAAAATCCTGTAGAAGCAACATTTGTAGTCAGTAGTGGCACATACATCGTTGTTCTTGTCCAAAACATTGATCGTATGATGGCCGTTTAAATAAAAAGAACAAGTGTGTTTTTTCTCCGGAAGTATAACAACCACGCCCGTACTAAATAGCTATAAACTTTAACCAAATTTGTCTCCTTTGTGTCTAGAACAGCTTTAACCCTTTCAACCCTGCAGAACATAATAGACTGGTCTTTAACAATGGAAAAAGCACACCATTTGTATATTCAGGGGTGAAAGGGTCAATTCTACAAATTTTAGAAAAATATGTAAATTTTGAATAGCATACCTGTCTTGAATGAGACACTAACATCCACGCTGACAACTTCCGCTATAGGTATCTCACTCATCTGCTGGTGTACAGTTAAAGAATCGTTTATCCTCACGTCTGAAATTGTCAAAATGTCCATAAATATACAGTGGAACTTCTGTGAGTCGAACTTCAATCAGTTGCATTTGGCGACATTTCGAACTAATGACAGAGACCCATATAACTTCGTTATTCAACACTTCTTTTAGACAATTTATAACTCAAACTTTTACGAGTCAAATTTCTTTATCTTCCTTTGCTACCAGTATGAAGAAGCCTGATTTTACCAAACAAAAATAACTTAAATTCAGGACAGAATTTTGACTTAATGTATGTGCTGTTCAATTAATTTAATTAATTAATTTAAGTTAATTTGAAGCAACATACATGACATAGGCTAATGTAAGATTTATTTAAACTTGTAAATGTGCTGGGACTTGATTAGGCTGTTTATCTTGGAGTTTGCTTTGCCTTTATTTTTGATATCTCCTCATTACCAACATACTAAGAGTTGATTAATAGATCTGCTTGTTGGGTGTTTCCTTCCCACGATCAATTAACTAATTAACTGATGTATAGAACTTTTAAAATTATGACAAAAGTATATGCAAATAAACATTAAATGAGTACAGAAAAGTTTACCGTAATCGACCGTGTATAATCCGCATTTATGTATTATCCTCACCCCCCCATTTCAGCATCGGATCTCGGAGAAAAAAAAAGAGGTTCCTGCTTTTAGGCCTAACCCGCATCTAGGTTTCATATATGGCCATTACAAAGGCATTAGTGTGAACGAAAATCAGACTAATTTTAAATATCAATCCTAAGATCGGTATTTGACAGAAATAGAGAAATATTTATTAAATAAAAGAAAATATGATACTATGAAATTTGAAAAAAATGTTAAACTACAAAATGGGAATCTGAAGTACGAAACTACTATGCTGTTCCGTGTAACTCCCTTATTTACAGTTACAGTATGGCGGTTTGCTTTATCATCTACAAGTGCAAAATAATCACTACAATTCCAGTAGAGATTGTTTATATTTTCAATAATAATATAAAATTCCATAAGGAAGGTTAACAGGACACACAGGTACTGTATATTCTGTTTCCCATGAATATTCTATGATTAAAGCCATGCCTGGTTACCAATCGGCAGGCAATGGAGAGTGTGACAGTTTGAGTGTCACTCGCTGACCAACTTTGCAATGAGTTATTTATAGGCGATTTGTAAACTGAAATATAAAACATTTATTCACCATAACCGTAGATGATAAACACATACAGAAAACAATGGAGAAATAAATTGAATCGAACATCATGATTACGATACGAAAAAACTTGGCCAAATAAAGGCAAGTTTACCATCCAATGTCAAATCTTCTGCACTTTTTTTTTATACTATAGTCCCATGGGAAAAAATGCCCGAAGAACCTGTTGTGCTGTATTATCCGCACACCCATCCCTGAGACAAATTTTAGAGTGAAAAGAATGCAGATTATACATGGCTGATTATGGTATTTCTACACATTACTCCCTGGAATGTGACTTTAAAATCATCAACATCACAAATTTCAATCTGTTTAATAATCTGTCTTACCCAGTGTTACAGGCGATATTCGAATCAGGTCCAGCTGTTTGGTTGTCCATACTAAATACTCTATACTAACTTTACCCTCGGCTTTGGCTACCGTCTGATATGTTATGTAAAGGAAAAAAAATGGAAATATTTTTCCGCAGAACGGAAATCAGGTTTATACAAGTAACACAGAAATATCAACCTTCTGACTCATCAACCCCCGTGATCATTTTTAGATTCACCCAAACCAATAAACTGTATGGTCCATTGTCATACTTCTGGGGCTAACAGGTTGATTTCAAATGTAAAATCATTTAGAAATTTGGATTTCTAAATTATACACTCCTGAATTCTAACAGTGGACTTGACCAGTTTTTGAAATGGATGAGTTCATACACGGCTACAGGGGTTAATTAGTTTACACACAAACCATAAATAAACACTTGAGATGTTTTTTTTTTAAGGCATGACTGTAATTAAAGCTCATGAAGCACTTCAATGATACTCCTTCATGTACCACGTGATATCCGATAATGTTTATGTTGGACTATTGTTTCTATTAGTGATGGAATGAAGCTAGCAGACGATATCCCGCGGAACCGTCACTTCAGCGGGAAGATTATGTAGAGTTATGTTTCATCATCGTTGGAGATACTAGTACCGCACAAACGTTCTTGGCTATCACGTTGTACATGAATTAGTCCCAATTATTAAGTACCAGGTCCAAAAGTCATCAAATTTATTCAATACTCAACTTTTATTTTATCATTTGACTATATAATCGTTTGTAAAACTTACGGACTTTAGTGGTTAGGAAATATATCATAATTTTTCATATTTCACATATATATTTTTGCAAACTTATAATTTTCCAATAAAAAAAAAAATAAGGAAAAAAAATAATAAAATGAATACGAACTCAAACAATGTTTTAAATATTTCTGAAGTTTTCTTCTCATGAGCAATAACTTTCATCATTATTTACAGTTGTATGCCGTCAATATACAAACATGTCCAGTTACAGAATAAATTTTGAATGTTTTTGCCTTAAAATCATGAAAAGTAAGTTGAGTACCTCGTAAATCTGATGACAATGAGCCCTGGTGTTATTTTAAAATTAGTGTTGGAATCACTCGTGGGTTTTTATTGTTTGTACAAGAGGATTAGTGTTCCAAATATCCTCACAGGATATCTGCGACTCCCATTTGCAATTGCAACAAAATGCAGGATATGGACCGTTTCTTGATTTGGAAACAAACCTCCTTAATACAATGTATACTGAGGAATATTTTTCCCAGAAGATGATCAATTTCACGGCCCCTGACTTTTTATTTTGACCAAAAAAGGATACATTGATCCATCGAATGTCGACGAAATTATTTAGGAAAGAACTGTAATGGTTAACAGGTTGCATTGCTGTGTTGGTGGTATATCTACTCTCGCTTACTTCCGGCTCAGAAGGAAATATACATCGTTCAATTTCTATAGCAATCCTGAAAAAAGGTGACAAGTCATAATATATGTAGTCATAATATGTGAAGTCACAACATGTGAAGTTATAATATGTGAAGTCATGACATGTGAAGTTATAATATGTGAAGTCATATCATGTGAAGTTATAATATGTGAAGTCATGACATGTGAAGATATAATATGTGAAGTCACAACATGTGAAGTTATAATATGTGAAGTCATGACATGTGAAGTTATAATATGTGAAGTCATATCATGTGAAGTTATAATATGTGAAGTCATGACATGTGAAGTTATAATATGTGAAGTATGTCATGTGAAGTTATAATATGTGAAGTCATGTGAAGATATAATATGTGAAGTCACAACATGTGAAGTTATAATATGTGAAGTCATGACATGTGAAGTTATAATATGTGAAGTCATGACATGTGAAGTTATAATATGTGAAGTTATCATGTGAAGTTATAATATGTGAAGTCATGACATGTGAAGTTATAATATGTGAAGTCATATCATGTGAAGTTATAATATGTGAAGTCATGACATGTGAAATTATAAAGTGTGCAGTCATGGCATGTGAAGTTATAATATGTGAAGTCATGACATGTGAAGTTATAATATGTGAAGTCATATCATGTGAAGTTATAATATGTGAAGTCATGACATGTGAAGTTATAATATGTGAAGTCATATCATGTGAAGTTATAATATGTGAAGTCATGACATGTGAAATTATAAAGTGTGCAGTCATGGCATGAAGTTATAATCATGACATGTGAAGTTATAATATGTGAAGTCATATCATGTGAAGTTATAATATGTGAAGTCATGACATGTGAAATTATAAAGTGTGCAGTCATGGCATGTGAAGTTATAATATGTGAAGTTATAATATGTGCAGTCATGGCATGTGAAGTTATAAAATGTGAAGTCATAACATGTGAAGTTATAATATGTGAAGTCATAACATGTGAAGTTATAAAGTGTGCAGTCATTTAATGTGAAGTTATAATATGTGAAGTTATAACATGTGAAGTTATAACATGTGAAGTTATGACATGTGAAGTTATAATATGTGAAGTCATAACATGTGAAGTCTATTTATCTAAATCAATTTACATAACATGTAATCTATTTCTATGATATCTCTGGGGTTTGTACCTGACAGATGACAAAAGAAAATGTGTACAATAAAACCCGCATATAACAAATTTCAAGGGACCTTTTTTTTTCATTTCACTATAAGGACAGTTCATTATGCAGTTGAAGCAAATCCTGCTGAATGGTTACAATGCAAATTGTTAAGAACCAAAATCACCCTAAATTCTGTCTAAGCAGGAACTTTCCTAAGAAGAAAAATAGACAGGATCTTTCTATGAAGTTAAAGGAAAACACATTTTTTGTTACTTTCAATTTACACAACTTATTGAATCAGAGATTAGGCCTGCTTATGCATGGCGATAAAAGTCAACAACTGACTTTTGTTTTAATGATATTGATCACTTCGTTATAATACTATAAAAGACGTTGGTTTGGACGTCAACGGACATGAAAATTGGTTTGTTATAGGCAAAATTTGTTATATAAAATTTGTTATAAAATTGTTTTTCAACTAAGAATATATAGAGGTGCAGTCGGGGATTATAGAGGTGCAGTCGGGGATTATAGAGGTGCAGTCAGGGATTATCTATTGATTCGTTATGTGCATGGTACAAACCGAGTTCGTTATACTTAAGTTTTATTGTACTTAGAATGTGTCTGATTCTTACCTCCTGACCTGGTTTTGTCCCAGCACCAGTGATTTGTCAGTGGAATACTGTAGCTCCATCTGGTGGCCACAAATATTCTGTAGGTCAAACACCAGGTAGCAATGATCACAACTACATGTAGAGACAAAAGAAATATGTATAGCCAAATATAGGTACTGTATAATCTGTCTATTCCGTATCTTGAGTTTTCCACTTTTTCGCTTTAATCCGATCAAATAATTTGGTCCAAAGATGTTTGACTATTACTTATATACACATTTATATCTTGTTCTCCGAATCTTGTCCACTCTGATTTCCAAACTTAACATTCTCCCTAAATAATATAATAATTATATATTGCTTAATTGGACACCCTGTATTCCGATCAATACTTGCAAACTTAACCTAAGCCTAAGGCCAATTTATGTTTATATGCATGGTTATTTAAAGAAATAAATAACATAAAATGTTTGAAATATGAACACGTAAAATGACCTCGCTTTGAAAATAGACGTGAATTTAATTTCTCTCATTGTTCACTTGGTCGCCTACAAAATGGTCACATTTAATGAAATAAATATGTCATATGACAATGCACATAGTGAAATACACCATATATCTACGCTTATTTTGTTCAACCAACCAAAACTCGGGGACCCCATAGTCGAGCGGTTAGAGCATTGGGCTTTGAATGATGAAGTCTCTTACTTCTGGTCAGTGCAGGTTCCAGCCCCACTTGAACCTAAGCTGATTTTTGTGAGAAAGTTTGCCAGTTTACTTGTGGAAGGCCGGTGGTCTCTCCCCGGTACGTTGTAACCAGGTTCTCTCCTCCACCATTAAAAACTGGCCACCACCACGTAACTAAAAATATGTTGAGTGTGGCGTAAAACAAAAAACGAAATCAAATCAAATTCAACTAAATATCTTCTACAATCCAAACTCTGTCTTTTCGGAATACATGTATGTTAATTGGTTGGACAATATGGTCCCACTGTAATTCGGAATAGACTTGTACTACTGCACTGTAAATCCGGTTTTATTTGCGAGAATTTTTATTTACGCTTAACTTCACGAGAGCTCTCGCTCCCAAAAATAAAATTTTCGCTTAATTTTCTGATCTGATACTGAAATTGAAACTGAAAGGCACAATGCAACATTGTTGTGTACGATTTTAGCCAACAGACGCAAAAGAAAATGACAAGTTCAGGGTTTTCCCTGGGATTTTCAAATGAGGAGTCCATGGACTCCCATAACTACAAAATAAGGAGTCCATTTGGTAATTTAGGAGTCCATTTGCAGTCTACTTCAATTCGACCAGAATTAAACTGAATGTCAAATGTGCACTTTTGTTGATAATTACTGACATACCTATCGGGAAAATATCAAGAGTACATGTGGAGCATTTATTTTCTGATCATAACTTTGATCATAACTTAATCATGTTGGGAGAGTGAGTAGTTTTTCCGGCACTCATATGTGAAACAAAACATAGCACCATTTTTATACGTTACTGTAACACCATCATAATTTCCTGGTTTGTTCTTGAACCCTCAAGAGTTCCCTTAATTCAATATATAATTATTGTATACATACATGCACTATAGATTAAAGGTTTATAAGAAATTAAATAAAATATAGTTGTTTTAACTACATTTGAAATCATATGGAAAATTTATATTAAAAATCTATAAATTGTAATACAATTACATGTTTTTAGAAATAAAGATGCAAAACTGAAAAGTTACTAAATACATGTAGCCTACTAATTGATGCCTCAAATTTATTTATTTGAAAATTATATCTATTTTATCCATTTCAAGTATTAAAGTACTTTATCATATGTAAGATTTACATAAACATTTGTGTAAATAAATCATTTTATATAACTATCATTAGTACTTTCATTATTATTTTTTAATTTCCATAATTCACATGAAAGTCGGGTTTGGTATCCCTTCTTTAATTTATACTTCCGGAAGTACCCATAAAGTGATGAATGATGTCTTGTTGATTCTAGATCTATATTAAAGGTAAAGATTTTACTGTTTTATTATAAATAAAATGATGAATTCAGCTTCTTGGTTTTCTTGTGGAATTGCACTAGAACATAAGAATTAAAATGGACACAAAAAAGAAGCAAACTGGTAGAAATAGGTTGCATGCTTGGTTTATTTACTAAAACGATCTCGAAAGACATCAAGTATTTAATGCGTCCACAAGGACGCAATAGATCTTATTTTAGGCGTCATTTAGGATTTTTATGCGTAAATACGCATAATTTTTGCGTCAGGGAAAACCCTGCAAGTTTTAGAAGACGGTTATTCATTGTGAATTCATATCAGAACATGTGTGTATCGATGACGACTTTAGTGGCCATTTGTAATCACGAAATTATCATTTCGCTAATAATAAAATTTAGCATCGCTACTTTGTGAAATAAAATCCCGTGAAAATTTCTGGATTTACATCAACCCCTGCGATTACACTTAGACTCACCCAGATCAATACCGTATTTTACGGCCTATAGGTCGATATTTTTTTTCTCCAAAGTTGTGACCTCGACCTATTCACCGCATCGACTTATCTTTAAAAAAAAATAGTGAAATATTTAACTTGTATCTGCAATTCCTCATTTTAACATCGTAATTCAAAATTTTCCACAGGATAATCTAGGGGCCTACTCCAAACACCCATTTGTATTTACACTTAATAGGACTATTAAATGTGACCTCGTGTGTGCGTAATGCACTGTGTTCATAATCAAGTGACAAAATAATGATCTTTCAAGTTACAATATCATTGGGATTCAAGACTGTGTCAGAAACTGCGTAATAAAAATACATCGTTTACATTATATTTATACCGGACAGTTTATACTTTTGAATGATTCCCTTATCTCGGCACCCAACTGTGAAGTTGAAGTCTTCATTCAGACTTTCAGGACACTACAAGCTGTGTTCACTGGAACGTGACCTTCAACTGATAAGGATCGTGCGGCAGTCTTTGAAGTTGGGAAAGTTTTGGGAAAAGTGTTACATAAATTAATTGACACTAAACCTTGAGTATTTAATTGTTTGACAATTGCAGCAGCATAATAATTTAGGTCAATGTAAGGATAAGACAAGGATTGAGGTCGCTTGGGTCAACAGCATAAAGAATTTAATGATGATTTGACAGGTAACATAATGGCGATGCTTGTATACATAATCAGTACACATGAGTAATATAAGTGATGTTAAATATGATAAAATACAACTTCTATGCTTTTTAATCACTCCTATTTAATACTGTACCGTAAAATAGGCCGATCACTCTGATTATTTTAATAGGCTACCATCGTGTTAGCCCCAGTTATTAAACATAAACAATGCATTTTTGTGTTCTTCCATTCATGTTTCCATCTCTGCCGACATCGACCTGTCCTCCATTTCGACCTATCTAATACTTAATCCTGGATTTTTGCCAAAAATGGGCCATTCGACCTATCCCCCACATCGACCTATAGGCCATAAAATACGGTAAATAGCATGGTCCACTGTCAGAATTTAGAGGCAAACAAGTTTGTATTACATGTAAAATTATTCTAAAATTTTGATTATATATAACACATCCCTGAATTCTGACAGTGGACTTAACCATTCTTGAAAAGGGCAGGTCCAAATGTGACTTTAGGGGTTGCTGAGTTAAACTTGCTACGCCATTGCTCTTCAATACTAGAGCAAACTACAATGACAAATATAATACAATACAGTAAAACTTGCTTTAGCGACCACCTGTGTATAAAGACCACCTGGTCATAAATCCCGTTTTTTCGCTGTCCCCAATAGTACCATTTGCGTACAAATCAACCTCTATATAAAGACCACCTCCCTATAAAGACTGGTTTTGTTTTGTCCCTATGGGGGATATATATACAAGTTTCACTGTAACAGATCAATCACATCACCAAAAATTACAGAGACTGAAATGAACAAATTTACCAGTAAGCAACTACAGTGAAACTTGTATATAAAGACCTCCTTAGGGACACAATACAACCAGTCTTAATACAGAGGTTGATTTGTACACAAATGGTACAATTGGGGACAGCAAAAAAGGGTCTTATGACCAGGTGGTCTTTATACACAGGTGGTCAATAAAGCAAGTTTTACTGCAAATACAGATGTTGGTAGCAAACCTTTTTACTTTGAATAGTGACAAAGGATTAGGGTCAAAATAGCCATGTGACATTGAAGAAAATCCCTCATGCATTATTTTTATACATCTGGTTGTAGGTCTACAAATTTCAGGGGACTAACCCTTAGGATGGTAGGAGTTTTTATATGTGTCACTCTGTCTGCTTAATATGTATACCTGCTTCATTTATTGTGAGCCTAGGTGAAGAAGTATCTTAGATATGGCCCAGAAATTTTAAAATCGACAAAGGGGAATAACTCTAATAATAAGGGTGGTCTGAGTGCAAATATTGTATGTGACAGTCTCTAATTCCTCAGGTATGAACTGAACCAAGAAATATTAACTGTAAAATTTGAGATTTGTAAATGTAGCATTGTATGTTCACTCTGATGTAGTATAATCAATTTAAACAAAATGGGGAATAACTCTGATGTATTATAATCAACAAAGGGGAATAATTCTGATGTTTAATGATACATAGGTATTACCTCTCAGAGGGAAGAACATCCCATGAATGAAATATCACAGACGGCAAAATATCTACACTAAAACTGACGGCACAGCGGCGACAGTATCCGGATTCCAGTCCTGGTCCCCCAGAGTACTCTATTCTTAACAGACACTCGATACACTGTAAATAGAAACAAGAGTTGTCAGAAGACAAAAAAGCTCACAGGAAATGGGTGAGTTTTCAAAATAGGTATTTGACTCACAGCTGTCCAGTCAAAGGTCAAGGGGCAGTAAATATTTTGATTCCTTCAGCTCTGGTTAAAGTTAGGTCAAAGTCCATGGTTAAGGTCAATAGGTCAAATGTCAAGGTATCAAATGTAAGCTCTGGTCATAAGAAATCTATATGCGAAATATCAAAGTCCTATCCCTCATGGTTTAAAAGCTGTAGCCATGGATAAAGTTTTTGAAAAGTAGGACAATGTTCAAGGTCTCTAGGTCACAAATCTAATAATAGACCTGTCTCTTGTGGTGTATAAAATACATGTATTGGACAAGAATTAAGTTTTGTCTACGGACACCCACTTCAATGAAGCCGAGGTATGACATTAGCTCTCCGAACTTTTGTCTCGGCGAGCTAAAAATCAACGCAATAGTTTGAGAATATATATATCATAAAGCCTCCATTTAGAGAAGTCCTAGATATATATCCGTCACAGAAAACAACTTATACTGAATACAGGGAAAATTTCGCCCCAATTTTCTTTTTGCCCCCATCGTCAGTAGGCAAATTCAAAACTGGGTGAATTCAAAATGGTAAATTCATCTATTTTTGATAATAAAAGTCTGGGCGAATTTATAATGGGGCGAAACCATTTGCAAGTGCATTAGGGCAAAAATAACATGGGGCGAAAATAACCCTGTAAACTGTACTTCAATGAAAGTTGAAATTTTAAATCAGAGCAGTGTGATAAAGTGCTATGTAAACTCAACCTGCAATTTGATACAGATTTAAAAAAAAAAAATTACAAAAATAGCAGCATTTAGGGAAGTGAACACATTGTTCAATCGTCAGGTGCATCTAATTATCACACTGAACAAAGTATACAGTGAAACTTGTATACAAAAGACCCCCATACGTACGCAACAAAGCAGTCTTTATAGGGAGGTGGTCTTTATATAGAGGTTGATTTGTACAAACTAGTGTTCTTCCAATTACACTATTTCATAAATGTCTTGATGTTTGAAGCTAACACTGTATACACCGACATTTTCACTCCTGTTTAATTTTTGCCATTTTTGCCCTTAGATGAGAGGGCGAATTTAAAATTAAAGCAAAATTTTCAAGCTAAATAACTGAAGCAAGGATATATACATCATCCATGACGATTTGAGGCGAATTTAACACAGGGCAAATATGTGGTGAAAATAACCAGGGCGAAAATAATCAGGTATGAAAATAATCAGGGGCAAAAACTTTCAGGCATACAGAAGTCATGTTTTTTTTAATATATATGCATTCCCCATTGCAAAGATTCAAATTAGGCCTGAAGTGAGATGCCACATGGTTTTAAAACATAATGTTCTAATCACTCAGATATGGAAGCCCCCCCCCCACCCACCCCCTCTCTCTAATTAATTAGAAGGAAGATAAGATTAACTATTTAATTTCGGATTTAATAATTTCTGATGACGATAGTTGAACTTACCTTAGGTTCGGAGTTATCTTGAGTATTAACGGTGGACAGGAAGTCCATAGCACCATATATCGACATTGTAAAACACATGATACTGTTTATCTGAAGAGGCAGCTGGGAGCTGATATTTTCTGTACTCCATTGAAATACTTTAGACAGATAATCTACAACAAAATACAGAGCAAGTCTTAAGTCATACGATGTTTTTGTACATTTTTTTGTAGTGTCTCAAACGAGACAACAAAGCTCGCCCAAATGGGTGCAAATTATCACAAGAATTACACGTAATTATATGTCTTGCCAGTCCCTGCTTTGATATTAAATGTAGCAAAGTAACATACTGGTTAGCGACCAGTCACCGTGATTTTTTTTATCATTTTTCCTCGATATCTTCTGTAACTGGACACACAGAACACTGAAATTTCCTACATAACTTGTGTAAAACATGATAAACAAATTCTGATACATAAAAACTGAAAAAAACAGTTTGATTAGTATTTAAAGTCAATTACAAAAATGATTTTTTTTCTGCTTTTGCAGAAGTCGAAGTCCAATTTCCGTGACTTTTTTTATCTCGTTGTTTATGCAATTAAAGCTTACCATCTTAAATTTAAAGCATCCAAACTTGTGAATCATTATTTTTTTAACAATTCTATAAGAACAATATAAATATTTATTTGCAAGAAAGTTTATTATATTACTTTTTATAACAGGGGGTTCCCTTTATTGGTTGCCAAGCTATTTATAGCACAAAGACGAAACACTCTAATTACCTCAGACGACAGAGGTGACATCTGTTTAATTCCAGAATAATAAACGTGCAGTTATGCATCAAACCAATCATATTATTTCTAAAACTCACTTTAAACATCGCTACAGTAGGACTGAAAATGTTTTGAAAGTGTCCATAAACATCAGTTCAAGAAATGAATTAAGATTATGTGTAACTAAATAATTTTACTCATAATTGTAGTTTCTAGTCACTACGACCCCATTAGTGCCAGCTTAGAATGATTTCTCCCTGACGCGAGCTAATGTTTTCATTTTGACATTTTGACAAACGCTGGGTGAACACAAATAAAACCCCTTTTCATGATTATCTATGGGTAAGCCAACATTTCAATGACTGTCAGTGTATTTTATGATTTTTTTTAAGACGGGACACAGAATGAAATTGTGTTTTACAAACAAAAATTTGTTATTCAGACGTTTTAAACTGCAGCATCGCCACTATCGTATGTTGGGGGAAACGCGCGTTCTTGTACGATCATGAAAATCATGGTAATTGGTACTTCACGGAAACTGGTCGCAAACCAGTACAGTACTGATAAGTGTAGGATCAGGGATGTGAATGTACAATCACATTATAAGTAAAAATATATATTTCAGGGGGTGTGGTAGGTCCCCTATATGCACCACTAAATGTGTCTCTCCAATACAATAAATAGTATATATGGTTTAAGGATGGGGCTGTGAACAGTTTTTAAGTAACCCAAGATAACCACTGAATGTGTTTTCCCATAACAGTCAATAATACACATGTGTTTTCACGGCTCGCATTAGATGGCGACAAAGTCACCATGCATAACTCAAAGTTGCTTTCTGTTTGCCGCAAAGCAAAGTTCATGTCGCTCTCCCACTGATGTTGCTCTCCCACTGATGTCGCTTTCCCACTGATGTCGCTCTCCTACTGATGTCGCTTTCCCACTGTCTCGACTTTTGTTTATGACTGTAGTAGCAAGTGATTAACACATGATCGAATGCAAGTGAAGTTTACCTGTGGATTAAAACTAGTTGTATACTAGTCGACCTGGGTTATTATCACTTGGCAGTAATTATAAATATCGCTTTAATTCAACCCTCATCTCAGATGACGAGTGCAACAGGATGTATAGCCTTTCACACCTGTGTTTTTTTTTTTACAGTACCGAGGTCTCCGGCTATACAATCAGTATAATGCTACAGAGAAATGTCACGCCTAATTAAGCATACCTCCATTTCATACTGCCTTTAAAGATGTCCAATCAATATCAGAGGGGTGTAATGAATTCCTGATAATCATTTAATTAGATTTTCACCACATGTGGATGATCCACAAAGTGCCGACATTGGGGCCCCTTATGTCATTGCATTTTACATGGCATGTTCTCAAATTTAAGGGTGGGGCTATGATCGGTTTTTAAGTAATAACTAAAAATTTATATTTTTGGGGTTGGGGCAGGTCCCCCATACACCACTAAATGTGTCTCCCAATAACAATCAATAACAATATGTTTTAAGGGGGGGCTGTGAACAGTTTTTAAGTTATAAATAAAAATCTATATTTCACAGGGAGGGGTAGGACCTCAAGGATCCCCATACACCACTGAATGTGATTCCCTACAACAATCAATAATATATATGGTTTAAAGATGGGGCTGTGAATGGTTTTTAAGTTATAAGTAAAAATATATATTTCAGAAGGTGGGGCACCCATTCCCCAAAACTTTAACCTGGCAATGCCTGATGCTGATGTGACTACATAAGCCCCCCCCCCCCCCTATTCTTCCAATAGACGAGCTAAAAACCCAAAGTTCATGTTAAATTTGTCTCACGCCTATTATTTTGTTTATGATTTGTTTTCATCAGCCGTAAACCAATAAATTGTCAAACCCATGTTTACGATGTCAGGTAAAATTTATAATCAAATCAGGGTCACTGCAGCCTCAAAAGGTATTAATTTCTCATAGATGACAGGTGTTTTAGTGATTATTTTTCGGAAGACCTCATGACTCTACATTCGCACCTACTGTATTATGATTTCATCAGAAGGCAACGTCTAACTACGTTGATGCATAAGCAGATAAAACTACCACGATGAAAATCTCTTCCAGAGAAATCTGTTTTTTGTTCTGAATGGTTTTTTTACTACCACACTCAACAGTATTTCAGTTACATTGTGGCAGCCATCTTTTATGGGTGGAGGAGACAACCCAGCTGAAATATAACGGGAAAGAGATCACCATCCATCTGCAAGTAAACTGGCAAACTTTCTCACAAAATCAGCTTCAGTTCCTCAGGGCTTGAGCTTGCACTGACGAGAGGTGAAGGACTTCATGGTTTTCATGGTCCAATGGTTATACTCTAACCAATTAGCTAAAGAGGTCCCAAATGTTGGTACAGAACAGGCTATACTTGTTTTTAATTCATTCACCCCTAAAACACATTTGGACTGGCCTAGGTCATTGATTTACAGAAGAGGCCATTGTTTATCGGGGTTTGATGTCAGAGTTAATGAAAAATGAACGATTGATAGATACGCAAGATGTATCTAAGTCACACTATGCACCTGAGAGCTAAGTCCCATAACTCTGGTAAATATTGCTTAATGAAAGCCGTATCAAACTCATTCGACGTTTTATCAATATAAAGCAGCATACCTGCAGTTGTGGTTAAAATCTGTGGAAAGAAACTCGAGCTATTTGACCGAATGGACAAACGGATGAAAAGGTGAACCAAACAATGATATGCCCGGCTAAAGTCACTCCAAGTTTTTCCTCTGTTCGGTGTCCACTGATAGGTTGGATTTAAAATCATGAAACGGAAAAAAAATCTAGAGGGAAAACTTGGGAACATAGTCCTAAAATGAATAGTTAAATATGAACATTTATTTTCATCATTGTGAGAACTAATGTTTCATAGGTAATTTATAAAGATGTACCAAAGAAATGGTTTATATAAGAGTAATTTTGTTTTTCTTTAGTTTAGTTAACACATAAGGAAAATACTTGGATGTGAATTAAATTGCAATTGTTCTCCTAAAATGTTTTGTGTTTGTTCTGTCCTTTCGGTTTTTTTTCCATGAAAGAAAGATAGGTTTTTTTATATTAAGGTAGACAATAAACAAACCAAAAAAAAAACTTGGAATGGACTAATCCTGGATCTCTGGGAACTAAAAAAATACTGGTGCATTCTACGGAGAATTGTGAGGCCATATAAGACACTGCGAACCTGACCACCTGATTGATCTGAAATAAAGTACAAGGGTCCTACCTCTGTTTTCCTGTTTGCTGTTGACTTGTACGTCTACAGTCTCCACTGGCTGTAAACTGTTATTCTGAATGGTCAACAGACACTCTACACTGCAGTAAGATAAATCAATGAAATTGTTAAGCATAATATAAAAAAAAACCAACAAGATTAATATAACATTCTTTTGGAGTGGAGGTGGGTTAATAATGAATCGAAATGACATAGTCTGAAAAGACGTCAAAAATCAATTTTCCGATTTAAGAAAATAATTACAAGCTTGAATCATATATACATGTAGATCACTCAGATGAAGTTAGTTTTTCAATCCATGCGGCAGTTCTGGTTAAGATTTTCAAAGAGGGGTGCCCTCGAGACCTGTTTGGCCCACCCTGGATACACATGGCCGATAACTTGGTAGAGGATCATGGATACTTGCTTCCTGTAAAATTTCATCAAATCCCTTCAACGGTTTCGGAACAGAAGTCAAAAATGTGAAAAGTTAATGGACAGATGATAGACGAATGGTGATCCGAAAAGTTTTTGTTCATGTGATCTAAAAACAGCATAAACTGACTAAATTTACATCTATCAATAAGACATTTGATCTTATACAGTCAAACTTGTCTATAATGGCCACTCAAGGAAACAGGCAAAAGTAGCCATTATAGACAGGTGGCCTTTATAAAGAGGTTTATTTATTAAAAAAAAAAAATTAACAAAGGTTATGGTTGAAAGACCTTTATACGCAGGTGCTCTTTAATGTGAGGTGGCAAGTTTGACTGTATATTACCCTTGTTATCTATTTCTGATTGCTGCTATATACAGTAAAACCTACTATAACAGACATCTTAATTCAGCAGACACCCTCCGATAACGAACGGTTCCTCTAGGTCCAAATTTACATTTTTATGTAAGACTACTAGTGTTTGTTTTAAATAAATCTACCCCAATGTGCATAATTTCTGTATTTCAACCTTGAATAAGCAGACAGACTTCCTATGATAGACTTCCATTGCCACAGGCAATTTCTAACTAAACTGTCTCGACTTCTATCTCGAGAAACACTCCTACAATCTTTTATTTTGTGTTTTTGTTTGAAATTTATTACCTTGCATTGTAACAGCTTATGACAAGAACGATTTGCATTGATTTTACATATGAATATTTAGCGCTAAGTGGTCATCCTTCACTCAAGAGACACCTATCTATAACAGACAATTTGATTAGTCCAGCAACTGTCCGCTAAACACAGGTTTTACCATCCTTGAAAATTTTTCGCCCTCTTGTGACAGATAAACATAAAGGCACTACCAAATTATCACAAGCACTTGCATGGCATGCATGCGCATGCTTCAGTTTAATTTAGCCTTCTTTTTAAATTCACCATCTCATCTTGGTCCCACAATTTTTTTTGCCATTTCCTACATTTTGACCCCAACCCTCCCCCATGTGTATGTGATGTCAATAAAGTGTGAGTAACCCTTAGATGAACTTGAAATATTGCACTTCATATGTAAGCGGGATGGAATTACGGACAGATAGACAGACAGACAGACAAACAGACGGATGATCCAAGTGCTAGATGGCCAGGGGCATAAAAACAGGGACTCAGATGACAGCAAAAAAACAAATACTTCATGAGCTGACTGCAACATTTCTCTTTTTCAACATTTAATTCTGAAATTAACTTTCATACCCAATTTTTTCATAATTCATTTTATAGTTTTAATTTAATATCTTCCTAGTGTGCTATGTCACAAATGACATTCTGTTGCTGGACAGAGCAGTGGTCAATACCTTTGTCCGGCAAACAAAGACGTGGTGGCACTTGTTACCACAATAGCGCTGTCATCCCCTGACGTAAATGTGGCAGCTTTTGGCAGCGATGTCGCGAGCTGTATCTGTGGAAGTGGAGGTATCACTTCTACCGATATCTGGGTCATGTTAAGCTGTGGAAGATCCTTTAGTTTGCAGTTGTTTTTCACTCCTAATAAATGTGTGCTGTATCCTGGAGAAGATAAAGTACTATCATAACATGCGAAATTAGGTCAAGAATGTAATGGCTGATGTACGGAATCTTTTAAAGATCTCACTGGTTGCCTGAAGAGCAAGAATGATGCTTCTGAAATAATATGATAAATACAGCCAGCAATCATCTACATACTGTATACTGGGAAATTTTTGCCCTTATATATTTTCGCCCTTTACATATTTTCGCCCGTCTTTAGTTCGCCCTAAATCACTTTAGTCTTATGACTGTCAAAGATGTCTAGGCCTCAACTATCAAGCTTTACAAAGATAAATTATGCCACTTACAACAAAAACTTCCGGCTATAAACTGCTTCTAAGTAGTCATAAAGACAGGACGTGACTTGGTGGTAAGTCAACCGCAAGTTGTATATTTGGTCCTAAGACCAAGTCTGAGACTTGGGACCTTTCAATAGTCCACTTACAAAGGGACACACTGATGTTCCCAACAGTCATTTACTTCTCAAAAGAAATGGAAACATAAAGAAAGCAATGGAACAGAAATCAACAAAGAAAGACAACTCTGTACTCTCACCTGATATAGTAAGTTCCCCAGCAGTTTGCGGTCGACCAAATATTTTGACTAGATAAGGTCCTGACTCGGCAGGTATTGATGGGTTTGTCGGGTATGTTTCAATCTCCAAACCCTCTGTTAATAGACCCTGGAAAACAAATTGGGAAAATAAAATATAATGCATACAAGAGGCCCAATGGACCTTAACAGTCACCTGAGAAAAATTTTGAGTGAAGTTTGGTTAAAATTAGTCCACTGGTTTTTGAGAAGAAGTCGAAAATGTCGAAAATTTGACAAAACACCTTTACTTTTGGTTTTCACAGGTGACATGGGGATGATACATGCCTAGTTTGGTTAAAAATGGCAATCTGAAAATTTTGGTCCTTTGACTTTTTTTATAGATCTTAGCATGCTGAACATTTTTGCCTCTTTCATTTTCTATCTATCTATTATATTTTCCATGATAATAGGACAAAACTGTCTAAAAATTGAGAAATTTACTAAAAAGGGGAAATAACTCCAATAAGGGCAAACCCAGCAATTTAGGCCTTGTTGACTTTTTTGTAGATCTTTGCATGCTAAACATTTTTGTTTCTTTCAATTTCTCTCTGTCTATCATACTTTTCAAGATAATGGGACAAAACAGTCCAAAACATAAATAATCCACATAAAAGGGTAAATAACTCCCTTAAGGGTTGACCTAACAATTTTGGCCCTATTGACTTTTTTGTAGATCTTTGCATGCTGAACAGTTTTGCTTCTTTCACTTTTACTTTAACTGTTATACTTTTCAAGAAAATGTCACAAAAAGTCCAAAAACATGAAAAATCTACAAAAAGGGGAAATAATTCACATAAGGGTTAATCTGATAATTTTCACCAAAATAAAATATTGGTAGATTTTTGCAAGCTGCTCATTTTCAGGTAACAGGTTTTTTTCTAGCTTTAATCATTTTGGAGATACATGTATTAAATAATAAATATCTGCAGACCCATCCGTTCTATATTTAGCCATGACAGCCATGTTTGGTTCTGGAGGAGAAGATTTTTAAAGAGGGGCACCCCCTGGGGCCTCTTTTGTCCCACCCTGGATCCACCCCTGAGCTGATCGGGCCGAAATGAACAAACCTGGTACAGGACATTGAGTACTTGCTTCCTATAAAGTTTCATCAAAATCCCTATTCACAGCTATGTCTCTGATAACGTTTATTTGATGTCATCTTTATACAAATATGAGAAGGTGTACCTTGTCTTTAGTGAAATGTTGCGCGACCCAACTGCTCTAATTACCGAGTTCACCAGAATATGTGACGCTATGTAAACAACATAACGGAAGGGTGCAGATTAAAACTAATTATAAAATCTATTTAATACATATCTTTATTGAAGAATTTTATGTCAAAATAAATGCGGAATGTTTATGATTTGAGTACAGTGTATATTTTGATTACATGTCATCTGTCCATTGTTTCCCTTTGGTAGTAAAGGTGTGAAATAACGGTCATTCTGTGGCCTCGCCTTTTATAGCGGAACTGCGAGCCCATTTCTACTGATAACATTTAACAAAAAATGTCTGCATGTGGAATAATAAATCAGGGGTGTTTCAAAAGCATTTTTTTTTTTTTCGAATTCAAAATTTGTTTAAAAGTTACGATGCCAGCTTTAAGCATTTCAGTTGTATGTTGGCGGCCAATTTTTAACGATGGAGGAGAGAACCAGGGGATTGGTTTTTGTAAAACAGTCGCAAGTTGTAAGTGTGGTCCTAAAATCAAGTCTTGGACTTAGACTGAGGACCATTAGTAAAATGGGCCCCTGGTTACAATGTACCCGACAAAAGACCACTAGCCTTCTGCAAATAAACTGGCAACCTTTCTCATAAAATCTGCTTAGGTTTCAGCGGGGCTCAAACCTGTACTGACCAGAAGTAAGAGACTTCATGGTTAAAAGCGCGATGCTCTGACCACTCGGCCACAGGGGATCCTGAGGAAAAAGTGAAGTTGATTTTCCAGTCCAAAAATGTGAGAAAAGAAGTTAAAATTATTCAGCAAATAATTCACAAACCACATTACCATCTGAGTGATTTTTAGCTCATCCACTAGCGGATTACAGACTTGTAGCTGTACCTCGCACAAATCCTTTGCTACCAATCGGAAATCTACAAAAAGAAGGATAAATTTTTAATTTCACTTCGGTTAATCGTTACAGTAGATTTATCAAATCAATGCATCAACAATAGGTAATGGATAGGCAGATGATATAAGGATAATTAATAATAAATCATTAATGAATAATAAATCATTAATGAATAATAAATCCTTAATTAATAATAAATCATTCATGAATTATGTTTTTACTGTACTTGTACTTATTTTAGCGGTATTCTAATATTAGCACCTTTCGCACTCAAGTCATTGCGCTAATTCAAGGGCAATGCTAAAACTCTCCATCCTGTCATTCTGTATACACGACAAAGCTAATGAAATTAATTGCACGAATTCAAGATTGCGCTAATAAGACTATAACCATGAGAGCACTAAAATATGAGTACGCTAATTTAAATACAAATAAAGTACAAATGTAGTTAAAATTTCTTAAAACCAGAAACTGCTGTAGGTGGTATGACCACATTACGAGGCAATACGTCTGGAATCGCCGGTTGTAGCATTGTATCTCACATCCTGATGTTTTGACTAAGAAGTAAGTCAAATGGTATTATCTAGGTCATGAGGTCAAAGGTCATGGTACCACTTAAAAGGAATGATCATAAGGATTGCATATATGGAATACTGAAGCTCTACTACAATTAGACTTCAAATGAAAAATGTCCAAATTATGTTTCTGTCCATTGCATACATCGATGCCATCCGGTTGGGGGGGGGGGGGGGGGGGGGGGTGGGGAGGGGGGGGGGGGGGGGGGGGGGTGGAGGGGGGGGGGGGGGGGGGGGGGAGGGGGGGGGGGGGGGGGGGGGGGGGGGGGATGGGGGGGGGGGGGGGGTGGGGGGGGGGGGGGGGGGGGGGGGGGGGGGGGGGTGGGGGTGGGGGGGGGTATTATGACATTAGCTCTTCAGACATTTTGTCCTGGCAAGCTGGAAATGTATGGCCTAATGCCATCATGTTCAACCATCACTCATGTGGGGTTACATCATTTTACAGTGAAACCTGTATGAGGTGAACTGATGTATGACAATATATATCATATTATCTAGAACATACCAACTTGACTGGAATGTACTGAGGTGAACTAATGTATGACAATATATATCATATTATCTAGAACATACCAACTTGATTGGAATGTACTGAGGTGAACTGGTGTATGACAATAGATATTATAATAGCTAGAACATACCAACTTTACTAGAGTTTTCTGTGGTGGTGTTTTGTCCTATGGACAATGGTGTAAATATGAACACTCCAGTATTTTCCGGTTCCGATTGTCTTTTCAGCTTTACTGGCTCCAGATGGGGTCGTAACCGTACCAGCTTGAACGATCTTAAAATAGATTGAAGTATGTATTTAAATATCAATAAGAAATTCATTCCTCATACACACATACTGTACACCTGAAATGCTTCCATTTTAAATTTAACCTCAAATTTCAAGGTGAAAAAAAAGGGAAAAAAATAAATGGAGGTAACCATGTTCCGTTACATACAGTAGTACGGCCACATACAAACATAAACATACATATACACATATATATCTATATATATATATTAATGAAACAATGTTAAGGCCAAATAAAAAAATAAGGCCAAAAAGAAATCGCTGAAAAAATACTTTCATAAAAAAATCTGGTTGTTAAGTCATTTCAAAAGGCTTACAAAATGATCTTTCCTTCTATTTGTAGTTCAAAATGCGCGCAAAAAAAATGTCAATCGCTGTTTTCTGCTGTTGCTTGCAGTTTATGAAACCATACCGAACAGAACTTTTCATTCATGTAACATTTCATAAATGTAGATGAAAAAAAATCACTGCTGCGTTTTCAAAAATAAAACTTTTGGAATTTGCATGATTTTTAGACACATAGGCAAATACAATTAATGTTTTCAAGTCAGCTATTCAAAAACCAAGTGAACAAGACAATTTTTTGTTACAATTTAGTTTCGATTTTCTTGCTTTCAAGGTATGAAATCCATTTCCTTCCAGAATATTTGTAGTTCAAATAAAGACTGATTCAGCATTTTATATACTGTAAACGTGGAAAACCCAATTACATTACACCACGAAACTCGAAGTTATCTAATAATGGCAGCATTAGATAATTTTATTGACATTCAGGGGGATTCTCGGAACATGCTGTACAGAAATCTTCTTGTCCACACGTCTTTACCTCAACTTGTTGTTGTGTACCCTGTAAAAGAGGGGGTGCTCACTGAGAACACTATTGTGTTTAAAGTTTTAGCTGTTTGCAGACTGTTTTCGCTTGCAGTTTAAGACTGGTATTTTTCTTTTATAATATTGATAGGAAGTGAACAAAGTTGGGTTTTAAATGAAATTTATGAACAATCGATACCGACCTATTAGTTATCATATTGGTAACAATGAATTTCAGGAAAGGAGCCATTCCAAGTGGACAGAAGGGCCATCGTTTGAAAAAGGCCAGAGAAGAAAGATGAAAACAAGATTAAATTTAATGAGCCTAAGTCATGTAGAGATGATATGTACATGTGCCTATATAGTGTATAAAATAACCCACGAGTTTTAAAAACCATCAACTCTGAATTAAAACACCTGTATCCAATGTTTTGCATTGATGATATGATAAAAGTAAAATTAGTTTGTTTTACAAAGTTTAGGACCAGTACATGGTCATCAACGTTTGAAAACCAGTTTTTTAAATGAAATAAACGTCATAAACAAACTGGAACTAGCTTGGATTGATTTTCAAATATTGTTTTGACATGGAAGGTTTATGTATTTGCAGTGGAGGGAAATTTTGGAATTTGCATGATCATTTTTGAGACAGAATGTCCAGTAAAAAAGCCAAGAACCCCAAAGGCACAACAGGCCACATTTTCCACTTACATACTTTATGTGTCACCCCTGGCGGACTTGTATCAGCTTTGTAAGACAAATAGTAATGATACTCCATCATGATAAGGGATTTAATGATGTTCGCTCCCTCAGATAATTATAGAAAGAAAAATAAATGCATGTTACAATTATATTGAACGTTATTGGACTTGCCAAAACATACAAAATTTGGCAGAACCATTGACCAGCACCGAAACCAAGCTAGTTTCATGCTGTGCAAACATTTTTGTTCATGTTTATGATTAGGGGTATACAGTATCAATTCTTTAATTTGAGTAATTCTATTTTATATTTTTGTATGACTATTTTTGCTCACAGTTTGGTAAAACTTGTGACTGATGTATTCCACCAAGTGTACAAAGGTGATACAATCATTTAATTCACAAATGACTTTTTACTGTTGACAATTTTATTGAAGACACATTTTTTATTTATTTCTCAAAATGGATTTGCTTTTCAAATAATCTGCAACATGTAAAGTCTTCTTATTACTCTTGCTTATAATTTATAGAAATGCTTGTCTAAGACAGCAGGCAGAAAAAAATATATTAGCATATCTAATAATTTGGAAATAAAAAACAATAAAAAATAAATAATACTTCTAATTCCTACCTTTTCATTTATATATTTGTTTCCATAGGGACATTTATTTACTAAGGAAACAATGGGTGAAGTAGCTAAGAATGGGTGTGTCTCAGAAATTTTTGAGACTTTACAGCTTTTAATTTTTTCATATTCCTTGTTCATATTGAGAACTTCTGTGGTGGCTTCAGGAAACTTTGATATTTTTTTGCATATTCTACCATATGAATGATTGTTCCCTAGTTTTACTTTCGATTTTTTCGATGTAATTTGAATCTATATTCTTCAAGCCCCAAAAAGTATGAGATTGAGTCTGTGACAGGCAGACATTTCTAAAATAATCATAAAGATGAAAATTGAACTGATCTCAGCACGACAAGCACTTCTAACAAAATAAGTATCCTCTACTTTCGCACACCTTGCATAGAGAAGAAATTTTCTCTCTGAACATGCATCATTTCCAACCTGAAAAATGTTTTTATGGTTAAAAGTTGTTACATTAGGGTCTGTAAGACAAAAATCATGGCATTTAAAAAGTGTTTCTTATCTATCTATCACGGAAATTTACAGGTCAGCTTCTCCGGTTACATATTTATCATTTTAACTTTAAGAAATAAAGACACGTAAATTTGCAGAAATGTATTTAGAATTACTCATACAAACATAAAATTTTATCCGGGAGATAAATCGTGTCAATTTTTTACACACTAAATACACATACCTGAAAAGGTACTTTGTGTGTAGTTCGGATTTCAAGCATTGTCCAGGAACCGTACTTTCCACCACAGTATACCGAATTTAATTATGGTCAAGATGTTGTGATAAGAACAGGAAATGGTCAGCAGGAAGCGATCTAGGACCTGATTAATCACCGCGCTACCTAGCGAGAATAAGAACGATAACTGACCTCGATTCCTCATTTCAGAGTTGTGATAAGAATTATCGTCTTATACGGGACCGCTCACAGTAAGGTGAGAAAATTCGTGTTAAATACCCCCACGCGTACAGTTTGCATAAGAAAATTGTGTAATTAACAACATGCAGAAATATCCACATTTGCAGTACTGGTACAATGATGAACATTTCAGAGACACGGTAAAAAATATATTTTATATATTGTATGGTTTTTTTGTATTATTTTTTTTTTATTTGCAAAACGTTGTTCTGGGATTCCATTTGATTATCGGTCATATCTTAAAAATAAACTTCAGTACTGAAGTAAATATGCTACCTGATCTACAATATACTAGGTTACCAGGGCCCACTTGATTGATTTTAATCGGTCCTGCTCAGCCAATCAGATTTCAATATATATGAAGTTGAGTTAAATTCTTGAGTGATATTCAAATTTTCAGGAAGTGGCTCTAGATCATTACATTGTAACATATAAGCAGAAATTTGAGTGAGGATTCAATTTTGGCATAATTAGCGAGGTTGTTCAGGTCATTAAATTGAATATTGCTAACAATTCATTCCTCATCATTGGTAAGAGTTATCTAAAATTAATTCTCACTAAAATTATATAACATATTTTTTGGACAAAACGCTAAATATTGCATCTCTGTAAAATTATGTATCATATTTTAGGACAAAACGCTAAATTTAGTCTTCTATGACAGTCGTCTGACAAGACAGGTGGTCTTCTATGACAGTTGTCTGACAAGACAGGTGGTCTTCTATGACAGTAGTTTGACAAGACAGGTGGTCTTCTATGAAAGTAGTGTCAAAAGACATGGTATTCTATGACAGTTGTCTGACAAGACAGGTGGTCTTCTTTGACAGTGGTCTCACAAGACAGATGGTCTTCTATGACAGTGGTCTCACAAGACAGATGGTCTTCTATGACAGTGGTCTCACAAGATAGGTGAAAATAAGATTTTGACCTAACAACATGATTGGCTGTGATCTATCGTGTATAAAGTATCCTTACTTGATATTGGGTATGCTTAACAATGGTACTGGTGGTAGAATGGTGCCATTATCTAGTGCCAGTGACTGTGATGTTCCCTCACATCGGGCCGTCAGTTGCTGTAACGTGGCACATATTTCTTTACGTTCCACTGGAGTTAGGTAGTTGTTCAGCGAATGGAGAAGGAATGTGGTGTGTCTGTTGAAAACAAAAAGTCAGCCATGTGAAACAGAAATTTTTAAGATCACAAAATGGTTTTACATTTCATTTCATCAATAGTAAAATCCATGTAACCTGGTGGGGTGGTGTCATGTGACCAGGACAAATTTAAATTTTAGGTAACAAATCAAATCAACGTTTAAAATCACACTGGATACAGTAATAGCTCCTACCAGTTGCCATACCTACAAGTATCCAGGAATAAAAACGTTTTTTCCTATGCAGCTTTTCATATCCAAAAAAGTGAGTAGAATCAACCATATGATAATCAAAATGTTACTCTGCCCCGCCATCTTGTGTGAATTCGACTATACCTACAAATTTAAACCAAATCTGGACAAGTCCCCTTATGTCAAATGATGTGTTTCTTCCATTTCTATTACCTTCTAATGTGGACCAAATCTGGACAATGCCCCTTATATCAAATGATGTGTTTCTTCCATTTCTATTACCTTCTAATGTGGACCAAATCTGGACAATGCCCCTTATATCAAATGATGTGTTTCTTCCATTTCTATTACCTTCTAATGTGGACCAAATCTGGGACAATGCCCCTTATATCAAATGATGTGTTTCTTCCATTTCTATTACCTTCTAATGTGGACCAAATCTGGACAACGCCCCTTATATCAAATGATGTGTTTCTTCCATTTCTATTACCTTCTAATGTGGACCAAATCTGGACAACGCCCCTTATATCAAATGATGTGTTTCTTCCATTTCTATTACCTTCTAATGTGGACCAAATCTGGACAACGCCCCTTATATCAAATGATGTGTTTCTTCCATTTCTATTACCTTCTAATGTGGACCAAATCTGGACAACGCCCCTTATATCAAATGATGTGTTTCTTCCATTTCTATTACCTTCTAATGTGGACCAAATCTGGACAACGCCCCTTATATCAAATGATGTGTTTCTTCCATTTCTATTACCTTCTAATGTGGACCAAATCTGGACAACGCCCCTTATATCACATGTTTTTTGTTTTTGTTTTTTTTTTAAATCGACTTCATCTATCTATGTACCAGAAAGAACAATAACAAACAATTTTTCCATAATCCAGGAATTTTAATTCTTACCGAACAGCTACAGCTAAGTTTCCCATTTTTCTTGCAGAAAACACCAACTCGTTTAAAACTCTTGATTGCAGTACAGGCCAGCCATGTGCATGATCTGTAAAAAGAGTTTAAAAGGTCCTCTCAGAATAACAACCCTGGTTTTTATTTTTTTGTTTTTTTTTCACATATATGCTGCAAAATGGTCTTTCCAAGTTCATTTACAAGTCTTGTATGTTTTAAAGCATGTTAATAATTAACTTTGTGATTTTGTGATTAAATCTGGCAAAATTTCTTATAAAACAGCTGAAGTTGAAGTGCTGGTCTAATCCATGCTGATTAGAGATGCGAGATTTCATGATTTAAAATGTGATTCTCTAACGACTTGGTCACGGGGGGTCCAAATTTTGATTTGTGCTTATTTCAATGTCGTAAGCTTGAAAATGCCATCCTTAACATGATATGCGGGACCCATTTTAAGATTCACAAAAAAGACTCCAGTCCTTCTCTCCTTTTGCCTGGTACTTGCTCTAACCAGTTTTTACCAGTTGCAGATCATCAGTTAGTAAGACCTTTCCCCTAGGAACTGGGTTTGATCCCCGATCTGTTGATCATACCCCATATGTCTTTAAAATGGAAAGTGACTGTTCTCTCACAAAGCATTCAGCATAAGAAATAACATCGCCTAAAAAACCACGGTCCAGAATAGCTATGCTCTTACCTACCTGCAGTTTCATCTGCCGAAATCAATCATGTGTAACTTTATTATTCATGAAGCCTCAGCCAATGTGAGTAAGCGGTTCTCACATTCCCCAACCAACCAAATTGAGGCTTTTAAACAATTTCAGGACTGTATTAGTTCTACAACCTATGTGATAACATCCGTTGTCGATCACAACTACTGTGATTGTATAAATAGGTCACACCTAATCCTTAGAATTATTCATCAGATACAAATGATTTTCACCCATGGGTAGGAAAGAGCAGCGATTTCAGACTGTGGTTTAATGATGACGAAGAAGTGAAGGTCAAAGGTTATTGAGAAGAGACTTCAAACAGAGTTGATAGGTCATAGTAGGCATATACTACATGTTGCATTAACATACAAAGCAAAAGTCTGGTCTTTCCAGTAAAAAGTTGAACCAAATTCCCATGGCACCATAGGCATTGCATGTTAATCCTTTCAACCCCGAATATCTGAGTGGTACGATCGTTTTCTATAGTTTAAGACCGGTCTATTATGGTCTGTAGGATTGAAAAGGTTAAAGAGCCATCAATGCATTGTCACGAGCCCATAGCACTGGTCTTAATTTGTGGCATTTTACCTGAAGCTAGTGAAAATCTACATAAAACTGATAAATCCTGGGGGGAACATATAAAAGAACATATATATCATACAGCCAATGAGAAGATTTTTCAAGCTCTTTTCCAGGACTTTCCATAGTGTTTTTCAAGCATTTTTCAATGGGCATATTTAAGATATCAAGACCTTGCAAGCCACAAACAAAGTAAAAAAAAAAGCCTGGCAGCAAAGTTCTTTCACATCTAAATAGCGTCCCTCAAAATACTGCTTAGAGTTTCACTAAACACTAAAAAGATCCTGCAGTACAGTATCACAGAAATGCTTTACTCAAACTGTACTCATCCGTGTGATTGAGCAAATTTGTCTTTATTTTAAAGTCTTTCTTCAGTGATAAAGTAGAATTCAAGCACTCTGATGGAATAAATCAAGCACTTTTCATTAAATTCAAGCACTTTTCCAGGGTATTTTGGTTTTTAGGCACTTTTCAAGGACTAAGTCTATATTCAAGCACTGTTCAAGGTCTGTGTGAACCGTAAGAACAATTAAACAAAATAAACCAAATGTGCAAAAATAGAAATCTTGGATCTGATCCAAATCTGAATTCTTAACTTGTTCACCCATAAAGACACATTTTGACTGGTCCAAGTCATTGATTTGCTGAAGAGTCCATGTTTTTTTTCAGGGCTTGATGAGTTAACTTTCTGATTGTGGGGCAAAGAATCTACCATATCAAAATTTTGACATCAGATCTGTATCAATGTTAAACATAAATCAATTACCTTTAGGCAAGTGCTTAGGATCTAGAGGAATTTTGTAACCCTCCAAACACTGCATCAACAACTGGTAACACTGATGCCAATTCTGTTGCGCGATCTGCGGTGCCACACACTGCATGGCTGCGATTCTTTTAAAGAATGCAGCTTTACGGTGGAAACCAACTTGAGCGTAAAGTTGAGACAAACAGCAATATCGATTTATCTAAATGTAGAAAGAAGTGACAATAACAAGTAACGATTTACATCAAAGACGGATTAAAATCAATAACTTTGAATCTGAATTATGAATAGTGTTTTATGCCATGCCTAACAATTTTTCAGTTATATGGCGGCAGCCGATTTTTAATGGCGGAGGACAGGACCCGGTTACAATGTATCCAGGAAAAGGCCACCGACCTTCTGC